>JAYJMB010066088.1:0-25200 GCA_036873735.1 Pouteria campechiana
CATGCATTATAAATTAAAGCATGTAAATAATAACCTAATAGAAAAATTCATAAGTATTATAAAAATTCAAAATACAACTTGCTGAACACAACGCTAATCAAATGCAAATTGCTGAAAACTTCTATCGTTAAGATTACCATTGGATTACCTTGGATACCTGTTTGTTTATTAACTAATAGAGACATTTTCGATTTCTGGAGCTAAGATTATCATTCTACCTTCAAATTTTAATGTTTCAAGGAAAAAGAAAACAACATCATCAATAATTTCACCGAATTTGAACTTAAAGAACGATTCTTCACCAATTCCTCACTGGATTCGCTGGCCGAATGGAAGGGGTTTTAGGCTGGAATGGAAGAGACGACGGTTTCAGGCTAGAATGGAAGAGACGGTATGCCGTATGCTAGGGTCTGACGCCGAATGAAAGAGGTTTCATGCTGGAATGGAGGAGACGTTTCAGGCAGCAATGGAAGGGACGGCAAGCTGGAATGGAAGAGACATTTTAGGCAACAATGGAAGAGAGGGCAAGCTGGAATGGAAGAGACATTTTAGGCAACAGTGGAAGAGACGGCAAGCTGGAATGGAAGAGACGTTTCAGGCAGTAATGGAAGAGGTAGGCTGGAAGAGGCAGGTTAGAAGAGGAAGTAATGGCTGCAGGCTGGAAGAGGCAGGTTAGAAGAGGAAGTAATGGCTGCAGGCTGCAAGAGACAGACGCTGGAAGAGGCAGAGCAGCAGAAGAGATGATATGCTATTGCTAGTGTATTTTCGGGGGGTGGGGATACTTAGTAATTTTTTATTTTTTTTCATCTTTATTAATATGTGTGGGTCGGGTCGGGTCAGGTCAGTTCTTAACCTCACTGTCCATGCACACCCGATTTAAAATTTGGGTCAGCAATTTTGTCCAAACCTGCCTCACCCAGCCAACTCCCTGATCGATAGCCAGCACCAAACAGGGGCGGGTCACCCTTGGTTTAGGGTCGACTCGCCCATTTGCACCCCTACCACCTGTGTAGTTGAAGCCAAGTCAATGCCATTCGTTGAGGGTAAATCAATTTTAAAACCAGCCCCATTAAGATCTAGAACAGTATTTGTCACGTGTAACTTTTCCCACCAGCCCAAAGAGGTAACATGATAGTCAGCCCCTGCCCCTACACGACCTTTTCCTCTCAATCCTGAATAACATTATAATCTGACCTGAGTTTTGGTGAGTTGAATATGGTCTAAAGTTGTGGTCTGAACATTGCATTGGGCTGCAATTACTCTTCCGTTACCATCTCTCATTTCATCCGTACTAGCTACTGCACATGAGCGCCTCCTAGGCAAGTGACTTTTGAAAAGGACCCAAGCTGCTCGGCAGCTATTTTGTCTTGTGCCTCTGCTTCTATTTTGCTAGAGGGATTGGAAGACCCACAATGGCCATCGGATATATTTGAATATACATTTCTTCACTTTGTTTTTTAAGCCTCTTTTCATTCTCTTTTTTGATTAATTTGATTTGACATTTAATTTTTCAAAATCATTTTATTTATTATTCATAGCTTCAATCTTTAATCATATCTTTTCAACCATTTATCATATTTATTCTATCTTTGTTTATTTTATAACTGACGTCTGCTATGGATGGGGTTTGTTTCAGACAAAAGACATTTAAAAGATCAAACAAATACGAAAAAGATTTCAAAGAATAGATGATATTTTCCAGAATGATGTCAAATATAGATTGAACAAAGATCACATAATAAAACTTTTCAAGAAAATTGTCAATAATGATATAGAAAAGCAAGATAATTATGAATAGTTATGAATAATCAGATGTTATATCAATATAGCTAGGAAAGGGATAAAAAGAGGAGCCTGTAAATGTGTTTTTTACTTGATGGGGCTTTCACATCCCTTGTGCTACAACTCATAAATGCTTGTTTATATATATATTTTTTAGGGTTTATTTGAATAGAATATATTAGAAAGATAGGGAATTAGTTATAAAAGTATAATATAAAATAACGTAAGCAATATAAATTGTTTTTATGAAAGAATAAAGAGAAATAATTAGAAATATAAATAATAAAAATAGTAAAATTATTTTAATAATTAAAATGTCAAATCAGTCTAAGAAGTAATGTTAAAAAGAGAGTTTATTGTTATTTTACTCTCTTCGCAATACAACCAAACAGACCCCTTACATAATTTTTCAGAGGTATACAAAGTTATTAAGCATGCAATTGAAGAGACCGTATTTGAAAATTGTATTTGAAATATATTTGTAAACAAAATAAAATGATAATATCAACAAAATAAGCTTTTATGAAAAATAATGGGTAATAATTGAAAATGTATATGACAATAAAAAATAAAATATTAAAGATATTTATAATATCACATAAAAAAGTAACAACTACACCTCCTTTCAAACGTGGCATTCATCCAAACACACCATAAAAGTCACATGGTTGAAGGGTCAAGACCACATTATTTGCTCTTTTTCTGTATTCACCAAGAAGAATCATGTGTTTGAATAGTAATAAAAAGAAAAGGATGCAAAAAATAAAATAAAGTCAGATAAAATAAAAGTGTAGGAAGAGATACAAGGTTATATCAAAATGATAATATAAAATATAAAAAGATAAAAATAGTAGGTTTTATATTTAAACATAAATTTAATAATTAAAAAATAATATATTAGTAGAATAACCGGAGTTTGGTAAATATGACATCCAGGAATAGGTTTTAGGCAGCTCAACTTTTCCACGCAGAAAACATGTGTTTTTTTTTTTTTATTATCAAGTTGCTACCCTTTCTCCCGCATGTGCAACAGCTGATGATTGGTGATTGCATATCGTGGGGCCCATATGCTGGGTGGGTTACTTTATTTTTGGGGTCATGAGTATAGTTCTTGGATACTAAAAGCTTGGATTGTCCATTTAAAGGACTGATTGGCAACGTGGGCGGATTGAAATATAATGGTAAGGAAGAATAGGGATTTCCAGGAAAAAATTTACTTTCCGTAACAATTTTATCTGTTTTTTTTATCAGTATTTATATTCTCCTTCCTTACCTTTATCTATTTTAACCTTATAATTGTCATCATGTCTTATATTTTACTGCATATATCATTTTTTAGCTTAAATGGCAGGTACGTAAGTTATGGAAATAAAGTCTAGAAAATGGGAATTTCTAGGTGGTCTACAAGCATTGGTGAGGCCTCTCATACGTGCAAGGCATGTGTGTCCGGAGCGTGGAGATGGGTGGCAGCCACAAAAGTTTGGCATTGTTTCGCCGCACATTCGGGAGCGTGGAAAGTGCTTTCTTTAAATGAAATGCACTTCTAAAATGTTTGACTTAAGATTTCAAAGCACTTCGATGCACCACAAAGCTGAAATAATGCGTTCTAGAAAAAGCATAAATTAGGCTTCTTATGCTAAGAAAATATTACCCATCTTTCTCTCTTTTAAAAAATAATATCGTAAGTATATAAAATCATATTCAAATATTTAGATACAATGTAAATATTGTCATCCATCAAAATTTTAATTACTTTCTAACTAATAATTTTTTTGTACTTATCTATATTAATATTATTTTTTAAATTAAAAAATAATTATTATTTTTTATAATTATTTTTTATTTTAATTTTTCACCATGGTAATTAATTTTTAATATGAACAAGGTAGTAATATTATTTTTTTATTTATATTTTAATATTTATTTTTAACTATAAGCAATAAATCTCATATATATAATTTTATCATATATGTATATTAATATTAAAAATATCAAGTATTTTTCTTTTCCTTAGCTAACAATGTATATTAAAAATATCTTATTATTAGCACTTATTTTAAATCTTAAAAATATCAAGTATTTTTCTTTTCCTTAGCTAGCAATGTATATTAAAAATATCTTATTATTAACGCTTATTTTAAATCTTAAAATTTGATCTGTTGCATAATTCTTTTAAATATAACTAGTGATGGAGTTAAAGTATAATTTTTTTTTATCATTTTTTGTCATTTGTATAATGAAAGTATTTTTATCATATTATAGTCAAACAATACATAATGTTAAAAGTACATTTATTTCAAGTACTTTTTACTAAAGTTCTATATCTAAATATTGTTATGTGAATCCATCGTTTTGATGAAAATCAAAACTTGATTAAGTTGTACTAATGAACATTTGTCAAGTACTTAAGAATGCAGAAATAGATTGTTCGATTGTGCCATATTGAGTACTCGAACAAAGTAAAAGACGAAGCTACAATCAAAGATTTTTTCATTCGTAGTCTGAAGATCATATAAATTAATTATGGATAAAGCAAAGTGAAGTAGAAGTTATTCCAAAGTTTCAAAGCAGAACATCGAACAAATGCATAAGGCCACGGATAAAACAGAATGAAGAGGAACGTCATTCAAAGACTCAAGGCAGAAATCTTAGACAAATGCAGAAGACAAAGACAAGCTTCGGACAAAGTAGAACGAATAAACTTCATTCGATTGAGAATGACTAAGCAAAATTTTTCTGAAACTAACTTCAAACAAATTAATGATTCAGTGAGTCGAACAAAGCAAAATGAAAAACTTCATTCATCCGAGAATGACTAAGCAAAATTTCTTCAAAACTAACCTTGGACAAAGTAACAGTTTAGTCAGTTTGTTCGGAACTTACTATGGGTAAATGGGATGAAGCGTGAGACAAAGTGAATTAGCTAAATTCATCTAAACTTAATGCCTTCTTCCTAAAACCATAAATCAGTCACTGCTACAGACATTTCCTCGCCCGATGCTTGCCCAAAGCAGAAATTTGTCTTTTCACTCGCGACAAGAATGATGTTGCAGGCATTGCAGCTAATGAGAATTAATTATAAGATAGTGATTTCAATAGAGTTAATTAAAATGGTCTTTTACAGTTAATGAAGGTCACCTACCACCAATAGCTAGAATTTAAAGCAAGTATAGATGGAGTAAAATTGGACGAAAGAAACAACCTTTGAGAAGAAGAAAAACTGACTACCTACTCTTTCCTGATTTACAACCTTCATTCATCTTTCAAGCAAGTTGAGAGCCTTTGTACTTATTCCTTATGCATCATTTCTGAAAGGCCTCCAACTACCTTCAGGGAAGATCATTTACTTCAATATTTCAAGATTCGGATTCTTCCCCTAAGCTTACAATGAGATATTTGCAAAGAGTACTTAAACTTTCACATGTTGATATCCTTGTAATTGCCTTGAGTTAGTAAATGTTAACCAACCTCAAAAAGAGCTGTGACTATCTGAGTACAGACAAGAGCTCCAGTATGTATGCCCCATAAAGTTGAAATCTAGAAGAGTATTAGGAGTACTGTGTATGCCCCTCTAGAGTTAGAATCTAGAAAAGTACTAGGAACACTATTGTATTCTTACTATAGTGAGATAGTATAATCTAAGATATTAAAAAAAAAAGTATGCTTGGAAGAGTAGAGTAGGGATGGTTGTCAAAACCACTATGAAATCGTTGTATCCTACTTATTTGTGTGATTAATATTTGATTCCATTGCTTACCAAAGGGATATTATAATTCAAAGGGGTTTAGTAAAAGATTTTAAATTCCCAATTCACCCCTCCCCTCTTCGGTATTTGCCTACCTTTAGGGATCAACAAAGAGCACTTTTTTAAAAAGTACTTAATTTCATAACGAGGTCAAACGGAGCCTTCCTCTACTAGAAACATTGCATTTGGAGTGGCCAGCCTTTTGCATGGCTTGGCTCGGCTATAAGCTAGCCACCATTTCTCGTTGGACAGAACTTGCTAACCTGCCTCGTTATAAAAATCAGACTAACAAGCAGGGGTGCAACTCGGGCAATTCAAGATCGGGTTAAGGTTAACCCTAACCCTAACCAAAGGTCTAAAACCTCAACCCTAACCTTAAACCAACCCTAATTTTAAAACCTTAACCCTAACCTAAACTCATTAGGTTGGGTTTGGGTTGAATTAGGGTTAAGAGAAGTAAAAAAGTGATGGTTGTTCATAGAGAAGTTCATATCATTAGCAAATCAAGCAACATTATAAGAAAACACAAATAACACCCAACAACAAGAAACCTACAAATCACAATCCATTTAATTAGTAAGTATTCTTTACAATTCACAATCCAAAAAAATCCTAAGAGTTGCTTAAGAAAAATCTAAAAACTATACATTATTCAAAGGTATATAATCATCCAGAAAGAGAAACAATTGCATATTTAGATAAAATCTTAAGGAACTAATAGCTCTAATGGAACCAAATATTGAATTTTATCCAAATATGGATGATATAATAAATGCACTTGTGACAATCTATTGTTCCTTTATCCCACATAATTCAAGGTGATGATGTAAGGGAGCCATTGGAAATAGATGATGGCCAACTCCACCATTAACATTCAACACAATTCACTAGTCACCACAACTTCTAGCATTCAAAAATTTCACTACAAAACCCGCAAATATCTGCCATAAATCATCATCAACATCTACTAATAATAAAGCAATATCAATAGTATTTAACTATAAAAAAATTAAAAATTAAAAAGTTACCTAAAAATTGAAATAGGCCTAGCCGTTTGGACTATTTTTGTTTGGCATAATGGCAGCAATAGCAACTTGCAGTAGAGGTTGAGTATTCAGGCTTGTAGCAGGGGTTTCTCTACCTTAAGTGTGTAGCAAGGTTGGCAACAACGGTCACCGGTGGCAGTAGCAGACTCATTGGTGGGATTTTGTAGCAACCACAACAAAAGATGGATTGATTTTGAGTTTGTTCGGGGTGGAGGTTTGGATGGTTTGTCCGAAAAATAATTGCAGTCAGTCAGATGTGAGGAATACATCCTTCTTCTTCAATGGAATGGCTTGGGAGAAAAGGCAGAGAGCTCAGAGGAGTGACAACAGTGACGGAGACAGAATGGCTATTTGGTAGGAGTCGGTAGCGAGGAAAGCCAGCGAATGTGACTGACAAAGAGGAAGATGGGGAGTGCAGAAACTGGAAGAGGAAGATGACTCTCTCTCTCTCTCTCTCTCTCTCTCGCTCTCCTTCTCTGGAAAGGGCTCATGTGGTAGTGGCCAGCGAGGGGGGAGTCCGGTGGCTTTTGAGGAGCCTCATTAAGGTTTAGATATTTTAATATAATATAATATACGTAATTTGAGCTAATTTGAGTAGGTTTCCTCTTAACCCGAAATCGTCCCAGATTGAATTTGGGTTGGTTTCAACCTAAATTTGAAATATGAATTTAGTTTCAGCTGAACCTAGACCTAAGAAAAGGCTCGGTTAGTTTGGGGCAACCCAACCCAAGTTACACCCTTATAGCCAAGACGATTGGACCAGTCTGATTGTGAATCAATTCAGTCCAGTTTAATTTGAAATTTTTTTTAAAAAAATTATATTATTAAAAAATAAAAAATAAAAGTTAAATAATGCTACTCGTTTGAATCTAGTCCCAATGTTCTTTGGAAATTATGCAAGAAATCTTATAAAATAGAGAAAATGGCTTTGGGGTTGGGTCTAGTACCAAGACACAAACTTGTTATGCGTGTGCGGGGGAAAATCATGTGGAATCTGGATTTGAAAAATCTGACTTTCCTGTATAAGTAAGATCTTATTTGGCATGAGTCTCAATGTGTTCCTTTTGGGTTTAATTTTGATATTTATTTTAAATTATTTTAAAAAATGTATGATAAACTATTTAATTTGATTAGATCATACAAATAACTAGTTAATGTTTAGATCATGCCTAAATTATTCTCCGAAAAACCTCAAATAGGAATTCTGCAAGACAAGTAAAATGTCAGAAGTTATTAGGGGTGGTCCTAACATGGACACTCCGATGCTCAAGTTAGTGATAGGACCTTAGGAAAGGATATATAAAATAGAAAAAGCTTATGTCGAAGAGGGTACATACCTAGTTCTCTTATAGATGTGCATGAGTTGATGAATAAATATCAATTATAGCCAAATGAGGTTCTTACTTAGAGGAGAATTTTGTGAGGATACATTCCCTAGTTCGTTTAGGACACCTTCTAGGAAGGCTCCTAGTTCTAGGCAATGTAGTTTGGGATTGTAGAAGGAGGAGCCACACTTATGATATATTTCTTATCGGGGGCATAATCCGACGTGGCTAATCCGTCAACTATCTATGCTTATCCTATATTATGATTCTCTAACATTAGTTCCCCCCAGAGAGATGCAGTAGAAGCTATCTTTTGTTTAATCTTCCACAAGTGCTTTTATAAGACATGGTCTTCTGAGTCATAATTAATTTCAAACATTAAATCTCATAGTTTAGTTATTAGCACAGGCTATTTTTAGCCCATGACATCTCATATTCTTTCCTGACCTAGGAAATAGCATGTTTAAACTTTATAAGAAGGTAAATTCAGTTGTTGTCACTACTAATGGAAGAATTTTTATGGAGATGTATCTTAGAAGTTCTAGTTTACAAAGCCACTTGGCTGCTCCAATCTAGAATTTATACAAGGAGATCAATAGGCTAGAGTCACATTATTTGTCTGCCCATATATCACTTCATATTGTTGATCAGTGTCTCACAAAGTGTGTCATAGGGCACATGGAGGCTCTAGACCAAACAAGATCTCTGAAAGAGGGGTTGACAGACGCCCATTGCTAGATCTAGGAGTTTAGGGCCATTATCGATGCCCTGACTCAATACATTAGGCTTTTACTATGATCATACTTTTTCTATACTTTTGCCTTCATAACTGATGATAAGGGCATTATGGGAGCTTTTCTTTTGTAGAAATTTTTCTCTTGTCATAGTTGAGACTGATTTAACAGATTTTTAAATATTTTTAATGATTTTTTATTTTTAGCATAGTCTCTTTTGATATTTTTGCCCTCAATGTATAAGCCTCTTGCTTGCAAACACTTTTGGGTACCATTGTCGCTTTATAATTTTTGAGCACTTCTGTTTCTAGCTTTCATTAGTACTTTTTGATACATACAGATGCTTTCATTCTTGGTCAATGATAATGCTTTTAGTACCAATCGAATGTTCTTTGAATGCTTCCACTTTAGAAAGTGCATCCAACATTTAATGCTTCCAGCCGTTATGGCACTTTCGAAGAATTCGATACCAAAATTTTTTAGTGTAGGAGGGATCTCTGTAGAAGGTTCTGGATATCTTCTCTACCTGTCATGGAGATATTCCTGATCTTCATTTTTCAAATTATGAAATTGGAAGGTTCCATTGTCAATTTATTCATAATCAACACAACTTTTTCATACTTTCATTCACCCATTTGTATGACGTTTTAATGTGACAAGATTGAAAAGTAGCTTGTAATTTCTAGATTCCCAATTTTTTTTTCAAAACTAGAGGCAGTTTTCCACACACTTATATAAGGTGGTTCACATAGATAGAAAATATTTTTTGCCTTCTACTTTCATCTTCTGATTCTAAGCAATCCACATTTCCTTTAGTTATTTTCGTTATGTTCGTGACATGTCTTTTGATCAAGTTCCCCACACTCTTAAGGAGGAGATTTTTGGTTAGCCTCTTCCTAAAGGTATGAGTTGGGTCCTGCCTTTTTATCTAGCTCTACCACATCACCCCTCTGAAGGTTTTTGTTTCCATTTCTGTAGGTTCCCTTCAGAATGGTTTCCACTCGTCTCATTCCAACTTCATAGTCAAGGTTCTTAATGCCTATAACCTCTTTTCCGGCCAACTTATTCCTAATAGTTGGCATTATTTGCTTTCCATCTATCATTGGGTGCATAATCTGTATTATATTTCTATTTTCACAGTTCCACATTTTCTTTAATGCTTTCCCTTAGTAAGGCACCTAATTCCATTGGTTACTTTTATTTTTTACCTTGTACTCCCTTGTACCAACTTGGTCCAAAGGGGAAGATGAATGGAAACATCATTGGATGTGGGTTAGGTGGTCCTATGGTTAATGGTCTTTTCCTAGCTAGTGGACCGTTGATTTTATCCTCCCCTAATCCTATGCACAAGCAGATTTTCCCTTTGGCTTCTTAGGTCAGGAGGTCCCTATCTCGGATCTGCTACCTTCTTTAGTAGATCAGTTTCCCAACTTTGCCTCCATAATAAAGAAGGAGGCTCCCCTATTTTCACAGTCCGGGTCCATGTAAGGCTACTATTCCGAAGGTATCGTCGAGGCCTGGTCATAAGTTAAATGTTTCAAAATCCTTCGTTTCTACTTCTTTTGTTGCTTTTGTTCCACCATCTTCTACTTGCGCAAAACCATCAATCATATCTTGTCGTGTCATGGTCATGGTGTAGAGGCATTCTACTTCTTCTTGCCTCATTCTTTCTACTTTCACTCCTTCTGCTCCTTTTCCTTTGCCATCCTATTTTGCTATTTTTGTAGAAGATGGAAACTCATCTACTGTTGTTCTAGTTATGGCTCTGGTTTTAGAAGCATGTCCGAAGTAGTTATCAGGAACACCTATGGAGAGGGTAGAACTAATGTAATTGGTAAATGTGTCCTTGGGAGGGAGTTTCTTAATGTTGTCTACCTCTTTTAGTTTGTTTTCTTTAGGTTCCTCCATGTCTTTAGGTGTGGCAAACCATTTGTCCTTCCATTGTCAATCCCCTTCCTTAAGTAATATCTTAGCTCCTATGAGAGATCTTAATGTATCTCTAGGTGGGGCAATCTATTTCTCTTCTTTTTCCACTAATGGAGTTTTGTTTATATGTGGAGAAAACACCCTTCACCCTAGTATTCATAGTGTTGCTCCTCCCATATCTTTAGATATTAGCCTTATTCCTATTTGATAGTCATTTTGCAAGACTTCTTCTATCACTAGTTCCATTCTAGTGACCATTTAGAATATTGCTCTAATCATTTTATCCTTGACACTTACTCTCAAATTAGCTACTCCAATTTGTAGAAACTCATCTCTTTTTTGGTTCTAGAGCAACTTCCTTAACAACAGTACCAGAAGAGACCATCTCCAAGTGTCCCTTGATTGGTGCGCAAGGTGCTCCTAGGGGAGATATAGGAGGTCCCATCCAAGGGTCCATGGATGCGTTGGAAGAAGCAATTGGGGAGGTCCAGCGTTTATCGTTATGTCCATTTATATCTTTTACTGGTATGCTTTAGTTAGTCATTGATACTATAATAATAAATTAATTATTTAGCAGGGTATTTGATGATGTTTTCTTATGTCCCATGGATTTTTTTAGGCTTATCTTTTTCTACTGCCCAAGTATACAGAGATCTTAGGCATCCATCTTCCACTCATATGTTTAAGCATCCAACCCAATATTTGTGTGTAGAAGCTTTCAGCTTGAGTGGGGGAGCCACATCTTCTCTCGCTGCTTCTTTGCTTGGTGGGTTGAGTTCAATTATCTCATTATTGGAGCAACCAGACGTGGTGCAAGTTTTTATTAACAAGTTATCCTACCTTGCGAATAGAGCTTGTGCCTTGGAGCTATCTTTTGAGGAACTCTGTGTTTGGTCAGCCCTTGACATGGTACAATCATCTATTACATGGTGAAACTTCATGATTGGATGAAGCTTTGCTTTCATGATTTGCCTAGTACCTGGGAAAGGATGACTTAGGTATCGTTAAAGCTTTAAGGAAGAGGCGAAGTTGGTGTTGTAGTGGGAGAGCGCTGCATCCATTTTTGACTTGGGGCAACCAAGGGATTGGGCCCTTATGGAGAGTATAGAGCTTTAGGCATTAATGGAAGAGGAATGAAACCACTTCTAGGAGTTGAAGGAGACCACTTTCATCCTCAAGCTGATGCTGGTAGAAGGTTCACTGAGTCAACCTAGGGTTATCTTGAGACCACTAAGGAGGAATCCATTGCTTCTCTTAAGGTTGCAAAAGCAAATTGCGATGCTACCATAGAGACTACTACAACTAAGATGGAAGCGTTAGTCAATTTGGATTCGAAGCGACAAGCAAGGAGTTGGTACTCTGGTAGGAGATTAATAATTTAAAGGATCAACACTTTGCTGTTGTCAGACGGGCCCATTAAGAGCTTCTAGAGGAACTTGTGGTGGAGCCAGAACATCAAAAAATGTTACTGCGCTAGATTGTAGAGTGCTTGACTTGTGGTTTTGACTCCTGCAAGAGGAAGATTTCTCGTAAGTTTCTAAGCATAGATATTTATGATGTAAATCTTGATGATTCTAACGAGGATATGTGATGTAATATAAGTAATATGATATGAAATAAAAGATATCATGTTTATTTTCATTGTAATTGTGTGTAATGATGTTTGTTTTGACTCCTTTAATGTTAAGGTTGGACCTCTTATGGACCCTTTTAATTTAGGTTGGGTCTCTTACAAACCCTTTGTAGACAGAGGCATGAAAGCGTAGAGTTGGACCTCTCATGGATCCTTTTAATTTAGGTTGGGCATCCTATAGACCTTTTATAGATGGAGTCATGGAAGCAAAGGGCTAGACCTCTTAAGGACCCTTTATAGATAAAGGTGTGGAAGTGTAAGGTTGAACTTCTTATGGACCCTTTATAGATAAAAGGCATGGAAGTGTAGGGTTTAATCTCTGACGGACCCTTTGTAGACAAAGGTGTGAAAGTGTAGGGCCGGACCTCTTACGGACCCTTTTAATTTGGGCTAAGCCTCTTATGAACCCTTTTAATTTGAGTTAGGTCTCTTATGAACCTTTTTAATTTGGGTTAGGCCTCTTACAAACCCTTTTAAATAAGGCTGGGCCTCTTATGGACCCTTTTAATTTAGGTCAGCCTCTTATGGACCTTTTGTAGACAAAGGTATAGAAGCATAAGGCTGGGCTTCTTATAGACCCTTTTAATTTGAGCTAAGTCAGAATTTTTTAATTTGGCCTAGGCCTCTTACAGACCTTTTTAATTTGGTTTGGGTCACTTACAAACCATTTTAATTTGGGTTGAGCCTCTTACGGATTCTTTTAATTTAGGTTGGGCCTCTTACAGACCTGTTGTAGATGGAGGCGTGGAAGCATAGAGTTGGACCTCTTACAGACCCTTTTAATTTGGGTTGAGCTTCTTATGGACCTTTTGTACCTTGCATTTGGAGTTTCCTAGATTTTATCAAAGGAGATAAATAGCAATAGAAGATGATAAAAAAGCTTTTGAGTTGGAGGAATCTTTGGTTGGCATGTTATGATCATGAATCTGGGAATTCTTTACTAGTAATAAATTCATAAATATTTTGTATTCCACGTTCATGGGATGCTCCAACCATTCAATTGTTGAAGCTTGTAACCATTCCCAAGGACCTCACTAGTTAGATATGTCCCTCCCAAGTATGAGCAAGTTTTACCCTAGTACCAGTTGGGCCACTCACTAATGCTTCCAGTCGGGCCATTGTTGAAACCTCGATCTTTAACTCTCCAGTTATGGTATTGCCTTATCTGATTTTGGTGTCTTGTAGCTCTCAATTGAACTCCATTAAGTAGGTCTAGGTTTGCTTGTTGGGCTTCATTATTCATCTCTGGGTCAAAGTTTTGGATCAAGACTGAAGAAATCTATAATTTGATTGGGATGACTTCTTTGGATCCATAAGCAAGTATGAAGGGAGTTTCACCTATAGATATTTTTGGGAGCGTCCAAAGTGCCATGGTATCTTTGGAAGTTCATGGTACAAACTACCTCTAGATTCCTCTAGCTTTTTGCTTTCGCCAATCTATTGGTTTGGGGATGTAATACCGAGAAGAACTTCTGCTAGATTCTGTATGAGGCGCAGAAGTTTCAGAAGGGTTTACTATTGAACTAGTTTCCATTGTCTTGATCAAGATTCCTAGGACCCCAAATCTACACATAATGCTTCCAAGTAAAAATTATTTTGCTTGTTCGACTGGTATAGATCCAGTTGCTTTAGCTTCCACCTACTTGGTGAAGTAATCTATCACCACAATAATATATTTCTTTCTTCCTATGTTTAAAAGGAATGGGCCAGGCATATCTATTCTCCATTGGTAGAATAGCCATGGGCTATTAATGATTGTCAATCTTGTTACTAGGAGCCTTGAGATATTTGTATGCTTCTATTAATTATCACATTTTTCATATATTCTTTTGAGTCTAATGCCATGATAGGCTAGTAGTATCCATGTCTGATTGCTTCAAATGCAAGGGTCTTGGCTTCCATGTGATTAGAATATTCTCCCTCATGTATCTGCTTAAGGATCTTTATTCCATCATTTTTAGTTATGCATTAGAGATATGAATGCATGTGTCCTCTGTGATATAATTTGTTGTCAAAGTACACAATTTTGCAGCAAACTGAGCTAAATTTTTTGCTTCTTGAGAATCCATTGGCTTCTCCCCTTTCTTTAGGTAGGCATGAATCAGATCCATCCATGATGATTCTTGATTCTTTATGGCCATTTTGTCAATTTCTTTAACATTGAGATCAGAGAGGTGTTCTAGCCAAATGGTTCTTTAAGGAGCAAATGATGGAGTCGAGGTCAATCTTGATAGCTTGTCCACTTTCTCATTCTCTTCTCTTAAGATCTGTAGTATGAAGACATTAGGGACCCACTCCATCATCTCTCAAGTAGCTAACAAATACAATACCATCATTGGTTTTTTGGCTTCATATTCTTTTTGTAGCTACTTTACCACTTGTTGGGAGTCATAATAGATTGTTAATTGTTATATCTTTAATTTTTGTGCTATGCCGGAGTTTTGTTAATAAAGCTTCATATTCGACTTCATTATTGGTGGTAGAGAAGCCAAACTATAGGGTATATTTGATTGTGGTTCCTTCTAGGCCTTGCAAGATAATTCTTGCTTCCACTCCATTGTTTGAGGAACATCCATATATAGCCTCCATTGCATGGGTTGTCTTATGGAGAGAGTATTCTTCTTTCAGTAGGACAATGGATGACATGGGAGGTTCAGGCGTTTCCTTAGTATTGTTTGTACATTCCATTAGAAAATCGACCATAATATAACTTTTGATAGTCATCCTTGGAAGGAATTCAATGTCAAACTTGCTAAGTTCTACTGCCCACTTGACAAATCAATCTGAAATTTCATTTTTTGTAAGATCTGTCTTAAGGGTTGATCTGTATAAACGCAGATCAGATGTCTTTAAAAATATAGCCACAATCTCCTGGCTGCTATTGTTAGTGCAAAAGCCATCTTTTCGAGTATAGGGCATTGAATTTTAGCACCTTTTAGAATCTTGTTGACATAATAAATTGGTTTCTAGGGTAATCCCTACTCCAGGAACAATGCAGTGGTTTCCCTCTCACATTCTACATCCAAATAGAGACACGAGGTTTTCCCACTTTCAGGAGTGTACAATAATGGTAGGGAGGTAAGGTATACCTTTAAGTCTTCAAAAGCTTTTTGCTCTTCTAAATCCTCCTCTAGTGCATGTGGTTTCACAATTGCTCTTTTTTGAAGCGCTTCAAAAAAAGTGAAAGGCTTCTTTCTACTGATTTCATTAAAAATCTATTTAATGTTACCAACCTTCTTGTTTATTTTTGCAGTTCTTTGATGATGCCGGTTGCTTTCATATCCTAAATAGCTTTATTTTTTTGGGATTGGTTTCAATTCCTCTTTGGGATATTAAAAATCCCTAGAGCTTTAACAATGATACCCCAAATGTGCACTTCTATAGATTTAACTTCATTTTGTGCACTTTAAGGGTTTGGAGCGTCTCTTCAAAATGTCAAATATGGTCATAGCAGAGTTAGATTTTCACTACCATCTTGTAAATGTATGCTTATATATTCCTTCCTATTTAATCTTTCAAGATGACATTGACCATTCACTGGTAGTTAGCACCTGTATTCTTCAATCCAAATGGCATGACTTTGTAACAATATGTGCCGACGTCAGTTATGAATAAAGTATTCCCATAGTCAAGTTTGTGCATTTGAATTAAGTGATATTTCAAAAAGGCATCCATGAATGTGAATAGCCTGTGCCCTATAGTGGAGTCCACTAATTGGTTGGTATTTGAAAGTGGATAGCTATCCTTCGAGTAAGCTTTATTTAAGGGTGTAAACTCCATGCACATTCTCCATTTACCATTCGCCTTTTGGACCATGACAATGTTAACTAGCCATTTTGGGTAATGCACTTGCTAGATGAATCTTGCCTCTAATAGTTTTTTTGACTTCAGACGTGATGGCTTCCCAATTTTGTTGGGAGAATAGGCACTTTTTATGTCTCACAATTTTGTGCTTTTCATTGATAGCTAGCTTATGTATATTATTGATGGATCTCTCCCTTAGATGTCTAACAGTTCCCAAGCAAAGATGTCAACATTCCTTCTTAACAAAGCAATCAACTTTTGCTAGAGTGGCAGCTCTAAGGCATTTCTATTTGGAATATCTTGTACATGTTGTTAGGGAACAATAGAACCACTATTAATTGCTCTATAGGTTTGCAATGAACAATCTGTTGCTCATCTCTTGTATCCAGGGTGTTTATATACATGTTACTTGATGTTTTTCCTTTCATGGAACTTTCATAACATTCCTGAGAAGCTCTTTGATATCTTTTAGCTATGCCCACTCCCCTGCCTATAGAAAATTTCATTGCAAGATGGTATATGGATACCACAGCCTTCATCCTGTTATGCCTAGGATGTACTAGAACAACATTATAAGCATATGGTATCTTTACTACTAGGAAAACCAAAGAGGTGGTGATTTTTATGTCTTCATCTCCCATTGTATATGGGAGAGTGATAATGCCTTCTAGTACCACTCCATCTCCCGTAAACCTTAGCAGTTGTTCTTCTATAAGCCACAATTTGTCCTTCAAGAATGTAGATGATCCGTTGTCTATGATTATTCTTTTTACTTCAAAATTTTAATTACCACAAAGATAACCACAATATCATCATGCCAAACTACCATACTATGTGCATCTTCTTTAAAGAAATGATTGGGAAATCATTATCTTCTTATTTCCTTTGAAGGTTTGTCCTGCGAGGTTGTTTTGCTCTGTGTGGGCTCTCCTCCTAGCTTGGGTATTTCCACTTGATGATGGTCCCCCTGTGATTACATCAATAGTTCCAGTTGTGGACAAATTTGCTTTTGTAGTCGTGTCCCTTTCTAGTCCTCTCAGAACCACATCGCTTTGTTGAGGGACTTCCTCCCTTGTGTCCTTTGTCTCTCCCTCATCCACGTGTTGTCTTCCACATACTTTTGTAACCTTCTTCTTCTAATGAGTCTCTCAATTTCTTGTCTAAGCTAGTAGCAATCTTTAGTATCATGACCATGCCCTTATGTAAAGGTAATACTTACTGGATTCTAGCCTCTTTCATTGGGTTTAAGTGGAGGAGGTTCTAGAAGATCACCCTAATTCTTGATTTCTTGATAGATATACATAAGGGATTGATTAAGGGGAGTATAATTTTTATATCTCTCCTTTTCCTTGTTGGGTGGTCCTCCTTTCATGGTTACAAGGTTTCCTCTTCTCAATTGATCTCTCTAATGTTGTGGGGGAGATCTGCTTTGTCTCCTCCCAAAACTAGTATCCTCTTCATGGATGAACTCCTCTACGTCAATGTGCCTATTGAGGGCTTTTAAGAGCTTAGGATAATTCTTGGGGACTCCAAGCTCAAGTGATATTTGATTTGTTTGCTTTTTACTTCGTTTTACATTATCGCCATTACCATAGTTTGGTCAAGACCCTCAATATCCGAAGTGAGTCGATTGAATCAGTCGACATATTCCCTAAGGATTTCTCCATCCTACTATTGGGCTATTATCAATGATTCAATAGTCCGCTTTTGTCATCGTTGTCCAGTAAAGTTGGCCAAGAAGTATCTTTGCAATTCTCTTAATGTCCTTATGGACCCAGGATCCAGAGTGCGGTACTAGGATAAGGTCACTCTTTTCAATGTAGGTTGGAAAGCCCAACACTTAATAGCATCAGATCCTACCAATAACTTCAATTGGCCATCATCTCTCGACAAATGCTTGCTTGGATTTGTAGTATCGTTGTAGACCTCTAATGATGTAGCTCAATAATCCCTCTGTAATCTGTATGCCTTCTAGAAATTCTTCTTTCTAGTCCTTCAATCCTCTCCTCTAAAATCTTTTGAGCATCTGTTTATACATGAGATTATTTTCATTTGCTCTTGGTTCTAAAATAGCTTTGGTGATTGGTGATTGGTTGCCTTTGGATTAGCCCCTTTATAGTGTTTATGGATATGATTGGCCGATTGGTAGTCCTTTCGATGTTTTCTTTCTCTTCATAGGGAAAGGAGATTCCTATGCTAGGTTCCTAGCAGGGCCACCTTCCATGATTTCTGAATTGATAGCCTCATTTGAAATTGACTTGTATAAACACGCATCAATTAGCCTTCTTTCTTGCATAAGTGAGGGAGGTTTCTGCCTTAATGTATTTTCCATTAGGGCATTGTCACCAATTTTAAAGTTGTTTTGGGGGGTTTGCTAAGTGTCTAACTTTAACCTTGGGAGCGGTGTGTAGAGGTTTATGAAGAGTGGGAGTCAGTGGTTGTGATTGGAGGTTTCCTTGCTGACCATTAGAGGAGAACATCCTCTTGAAGAAATCACTTTACTTCCTTTGTTACTGCATCATCTATTTCATCATGATGTTGTTTGTCTGCACTAATTGCTCAAGGTGCAAATTGATTCTAGAAGTAGATGTGCTATGCTTAGAAGTATGTTGATTAGTGACAAAAGATGAATTATCTTCTATTGAAGGATTTGGAGGAATATTCATGTTGCTTGATTATTCATCCTAAGTAACTTGATGAATATTTCCCATAGACAGTGCCAATTTTTAGGTCATGGCCAAATCGCTCTTTGGATAACCTCAAATAAGAATCTTATAAGACAAGAAAAATGTCAGAGGGCGCAGGGGTAGTTCTGGCATGGCTACTTCGACGCTCAAGTCAATAGTAGGATCTTAAAAGAATATATGTAGAATAAAAAGAGCTGATGTCAAATAGAGTGCATTCCTAGTCCTCTTATAGGGTGCTTGAGTAGATGAAATAAGGCTCCATTGTAGCTAGATGACATTCTTACTTAAAGGGGAATTCCATAAGGATATATCCCTAGTTCTTTTAGGACACCTCCTAGGAAGGCTACTAGTTCTAGGCGGTGTCATTTGGGACTATAGAAGGAGCAACTGCACTTGCAATAGATTTCTTATCCAAGGCGAATTCTAACATGGCTAATCCACCGATTGTCTATGCTTATCTTGTATTATGATTTTCTAACAGTTTAAGATGACCAAGAGTCAATTCATGTGCTAGGAGAAATCATGTGGAATTTGGATTCGGGAAATTTGACTTTCCTGTATAAGTAGGATCTTACTGTGAATAATGTTTATGTGTTCCTTTTTGGTTTAATTTTGATATTTATTTTATATTATTTTTAAAAATATATAATAAACTAGTCAATTTGATTAGATCAAAAGGTTCAATGGGCTTAGATTTTTGGCAAGGTTAGCTTCAACCTTCGTAGACAAGAGAGTAATTGTCTTCGGCTTGATGTTGTAAGCCAAATCTCATTGTATTTGGGCTTGTTTGGCCTTGTGGTTGGAAGAGCTAAGAGCGCTTCCTAGCTTTCACAAGTGTTTTTGGTTTATTTATACATTATTTGGCCTAAAATGAAAAGTGTTTTTTCTCTCCAATAAAATATCATTTTTCATTGTAAGAGAGAAGCTCAAATTTGAAGTTTTTTCAAATTAGCTTCTACCATAAAAAAATAAAACAATAAAAAGCCCTTAAAGTGTTTTATTCATTTTTTACAACTTGCTAGAATACTTTCCTATAAAGTAAAATATTAAATATATACAATAAAAATATAATATATTTTATATAAAAATAAAATTATAAAATAAATTTTAAATTTTTAAAAATAATATATATTATAAAAGATAAAATATAAATATAAATATAAAAATATTAAATATAAAATATATAAATATATAAATATAAAATATATGTGTGTAAAGTAAAAATATAAAAATAGTTAGTCTACATGAAATAATGAAACAATTTTAATGAGTTAATATTCACTCTTAAATAATTTAAATTTTTGACCACATTAATATTTAACTAACATAATTTTAGAATTTCTAACCAAAAAAGATAATAATAAGATTGATAATAGGTTCAAATTTCACATAATTATCAAAGTAGTCTTCTAATGAAGTCTGACCATAGAAGGATTCCCTTTATATATAATATGAATATATTTGTGTGTGTATACGTGTGTGTGTGTATTTAATATTATGGATCAATAAAATGTTATATATAACAATATTATTTTTAATATTATAAATTTATATAGTATATCTTCATACAAAAATTATATATTAATATATTTTCTATAAGATATATAAAAATATATTTTATGTAATTTATATATATTGTATAAGATATTTGAAATATATTTTTAATAATATTTATTATATTAATAAATATATAATATAAATATAATCTTATAAATATATTTTATATAAAAAACGTATCTTTACTACTAAATAGGTTAGATTAAGTAGTACTTTTGTGTCATTTTTGTTAATATTAATACCCATAAGCACTTTCACCACTTTTTGATCAAATACTAAATATCTTTATATTTGTAGCACTTTTTATAAAAGTTCTGCTTTAAAACGCTTTTGTTAGCAACTAAAATTTAACAAGTAGGCCAAACTAGCCCTTAGTTGGCGGGGTATGGGGCGTACGTCACGCAAAAATAGACAACCAAGCAGAGAAAATGCCATGAAACTTTAAATACGCTGGAACAGTAGGCGGCCTGATAAGCAGCCACTTGAAAACGCTGGGAGACAGTGAAGTCTGGATCAATCAAAACATACGACTAAGTGAGCCGCAAAACTATAGGCATGTAAAAACATTTAAAGCTTGCATTTAAAGTATAAAAACATCGAGGAAATGAATGATATGACGGAGCTTTCTCGATCCATCTAGAATCATGATGCCAAAAATAAGGATTGATCGTGACCGACCGTTGGTGGGCCCTTGTCTTGAATGGAAACCTGAAAGTGGGACAATCCTAGCCGTCCTTTTCTGCGTCTTCTCTCGTGGCTTATCAATCACCACATGACAAGGAAGGGCGGCCCCCCTCTGAACTTTCTTTCTTCCATATGGCTAGGTCATTGCACGGAATGGTAGCCACAATGCTCCATTGATCCATTGGCTGGTAAACCATTCAAATTAAGCAGACCTTTTCCATTAGCTGGTAAACCATTCAAAGTATGCAGACCTTTCCCATTAGCTGGTAGACCATTCTAAGTATGCAGACCTTTTACCATATTTTAAATTATCAGAAAAGTCTGGCATCTTTGCTGGTAGCATTTGAGAATAAGAAAATCTTGTGATGTAATTGCATAATTTTAAATTCACTTGGACCTGTCCGTATAAGGTGTGTTTGAGAGGAGTATTTGAAATATAATCTCAATTGATGTTATAAAATAGATTTTTTTTATGAAAAATTCAGGAATGATATTAGAAATATAGATAATGATAAAAAAAATAATATTATTGAAGAGGATTATATTGCTACATCATATTAAAATGAGTGTAAGGGGAGTGTTTGGGTTGTCCCCAAATCCATCATTGAGATAACTTATGAGAGAGTCCTGCAAAAGTGGAAAATTGTCAGAGGGTATCGGAGGTTGGGGGTGTTCCCGGTGTAAACACTCCGATGCTTAAGTAAGTAATCGAGAACTCTTTGAGAGAATATCCATTGGTAGTAAGAGCTTGTATTTCAAAGGGTGTATGCCTGATAGTGGAGTTCTACGAGATTGTGTTATAATTGGAAGATGTTTTCCATTAGCATAGGTATCTGACGTGGCATGATGCCAACTAGATAATAGATATCTTGTGTTGGAGGTCCTTAACAGGGAGTGCATTTCAACAATGTCCATCAAAATACACCCTAAAATGTTAATGAAGCATTTTGATTTGATGTTCATCGTATTAATCAAGCAGATATCATCATTAGTGCCGCTTTTTTAGCTAAGAACTTAAATAAAATTCTAATTAAAAACTCACATGGATTATAGAAGTGCACATGCTAAAAATTCTCCCTTTGCTAGTATAACCCTTGAGTATTTAATAAAAATCTAATACTCCTTTAAGTATTTTTCTTATCTAGATAATTGATTATATAAATATAATTAATTTTATATTTTACATAGAATTTCTCATACTTTTGGGCATGTCTAAGTAATTTTTACATATATATTTTTATAGTTGAGTTGTTTTGCATCCTAGTTAAACATATACTGTAAAGAATAATGGCCGACTACAATATCACCAAACTATTAAAATGAGAAGGCTCCATTAAAATTTCAGTAGAATTTACCTTATTTAAATAATTAATATTATTTTACAAAAAATTGTCGCATGCATGCACATCAAGCACCATAGTCAGCGACATGATAAAACAATCTTCCTCCCAAGCATCTGGAGATGCATGAATCCAATGGCCAACTTGCCATTTTCCCCGAAGCCTGGCTGCCGTGCATCTTCTTCTTCTTTTTCATTCTGGGAAATGGAAACTTTCTGTCATTTATTGCCACTCACATGTAACGAGTGTACAAGATAAAAATCCATGAAAAAAGGTGGGCCACATGCTGTGTAAGTCAGGCCTCGGTTCAATTTTAGGGCCTAGTAAGTGTGGTCCACCTTTCAATAACCCCATGTGACATGTGGGCAAAAATTATTTTCCATCCTCCTATCTCCCCTGTTGAAAAATTGGAGTTTTTCCATGCCTAAAAGGAGAGAAAGAAAAAACAAATGTAGATTTTCATGTTTTTTTTTTTCAATTTTACTGAAATGTTCCATGCAACCTCTTCGGTCAGGCGCTTAATTAGATAAAATTCAATTATTTATACATATTTATATATGCGTGACTTATTATTCTAAAAATAATCTTTCCTGAAAATCAAGGGGGGCATAATAAAAAAGTGTCAAAATCATATGATACTTAATAAAAAAAGTATTCACAGTTAAATATATGAAAATAAATAAGATGGCTGATGTTGATCTAATTGGAATATTATGGTAAGCCTAAATGAAGAGTTTGTTACATACAATATTTTAGTGAAATTTCATAAAAATATGTTCAAATTTTAATCAGTGTGCTTGGACGATGGTTGCCTTTGAAAAGAAGTGTATTAGCCGCCACTTCTTCTGATGTAACATCTTATAACTTTTAACGAATCTGCTTTTCTACTTGGTATATTTATTTTCAATCATTAATTATTATTTTGATTAAAAAATATTTTACAGACATTAATCTCTATTCTACTTACTGAAAAAATATATTTCAAATACATTTTTCGAACTCATTGTTGATTAAATGCACCCGATCTAAACATACCCTTAATTTTAAGCATCTTAACAACATATTTTTCAATCATGCATGACCTAATTTTTTTTAAAAAAAATCCATCTATTTTTTTCTTTATAATTAATATTATTTTTATATTAAAAACATTATTTTTTTTTCAATTCCTTTTATCCCTTAAAAAGAAAAAACGTTTCGAAGCCAGCCTAGCGCCTGACCCTCAAGCCATGAGCCAATTTCATTCGGCGCGCGCCACTCTAATACCCAGGAAAAAAATTGCTTTTAATATAAAAAATAATAATATTATTTTCATTTCCACGCCGTAGTTGCATTTATGACAAGCGAAGCAAGTTGCATTCGGAAAGGGTACTCAGGAGGTGGGCCCCACCCGGAATTTTTGGAGTGGGGCCCACCCGAACGCGAGGCTTGCGTTGTCTCCTCTCAAAAACGGTTGTTATTTGTAGGAAAAGAAGGGCTGCAGCTGCAGTCCACCTCACTCCACGGCAACTCCAGCTGTGCTGACGCCCTTTTCTATATTATCCGTTTCCTTCCACTGTCCCTCGCGATGGTCCGAGGCGGGAGGCTTCCGACTCCCTATCCGTCCATCGTGGCTGTGGTCCGCGATGTACGAAGATAGACTGCTGTCATTTGGGGTGCCCACCGCAGCGGAGAAACTGTACTTGGTCTGAGCGTATTTTCCATTGGGTGTACGAAAATAGCACGTGCCGCGAAGAGGATTATCACTACCGGATTATAAAGTGACTCCGTAGCACCGGAAAAAAGTCTGCCGCAAATTCTATATTTGATGCACAAAAAATATTTAAATTAGATAATCAAGTAGCTATAGTAATAAAGAAGGACAGAAATTAAAACATTTACTTTAAGTTTATACCACAACTTAGTTTTCTAGTCACAAAAACTTTCTATTATTAATTTATTCAACCAAAAAGTATATATTTAATGATTAAATTATACAATTATAAATCTGTAATCATAAAATAATTTCATTGTTATAAGCAACCCTTCTTCACATGTTTCTTTTTATAGCCAATTTAAGTGTTTCATTTGAGTATTTTTAATATGAATAATATATATTATATTTTAAATATTTTAGATAGTTGGATGAAAAAATAGATAAAGTGTGAAAAAATAGGATCAACAACTGATATTTTTCAATACTTTTTCCACATCTATTAGAATAATTACTCTGAGAAATCTTGTTCCTCGTAGCTCTTCAGATGACCAAAGATGGAGTGGCATGAGTACGCAGCGGGGATGCGGTGCAGACTAGAAGCAGGAAAATGTCAGGCGTTCTTCGTACGACGTAAGGGCAGAAACCGAGATATACTGGTCCACTGTACATGTTTATGGTGGTCCACACAGCATGGGCAGGGACGCCTCCAGCTTCCTCCAGATGCTTTGACTCGCTTCCCTCGCACGTCTCTCGGCCGTTCCTTTTCCAGTAGACCGCATGCATGCCGCCTGCTTTTTTCCGATGCTCCTGCAAAATCCTGCCCCCACGTAACCGCCGTATCAAGGTTTTGTTGTGATGTTCCCCGTCCCCCACTCCTAACTTCCACCGCCTGCCGTCAGAATCAGCTAGAAGAGGCCATCTCCATCGCCCAAAATGTGGGGCCCGGATTCGACATCAGAATAAGAACACGGGTCACCAGCAAACTTATTTTCCATTTTCAAGGAGCGTTTTTTAATTTGACGCAGAAATCTCTTTTCCTTATTTGGTTAACTTGAAGAGCATTTGTAAATATATCTACCCTTTCTCACCTGTAGTTACATTTATGTTTTTAAATATTAGCAAATGCACTATAAATTTATAAAATATTTGCAATCGTACGGTTTCCTTTAGTGATCTTCATGATAATGTAAAAATTACAGGTAATTCATAAGTATAATTGGCATAATTGCAAATTTATAGGT
>JAYJMB010066099.1:0-25200 GCA_036873735.1 Pouteria campechiana
ATAAACTTACCAAACTTCACTCATTACTATACCTGAATTATTAATACGGTATTATACCAAAATTCAAGGGCTTACATTATAGCTAGAAAGGCTTATCTCAGACAAACTGAAGAAATATAGATGAAGCCAGTTTGTCTAGGATGCAAAGATTATAAGCTATGTCCAAAATTTTTATTTCATACAATCCGAAATTATGAATGATCCAATAGCGCAAGTTTCCAATAAATAGTTCTTCTTCTTTCCAAACAAACTCATTCTAGACAATGTAAAACTGCAAAAACATCACACCGGTTGAAAAATCTTAATGATTTGCTTGCATTTAATGAACGTTGTCTTCTCCAATTGGCAGATTTTGAATCCAAGCTTTAAAGGAGTAAAGAGAGGAAATTCCAAAGTTATAAAAGTTGTTGAAAGAACTTACAAGAGCATTTACTCTCCATAAAGTTTTTCTTCCAAGAAGCATTTAACTCCTCTGCACAAAACGTCAATTTGCATTCAAAGCTCAACCTCTACAATAACTCTCTGGAGTCTAAATTAGTCAAGCTTTATAGTAAAATATTTTTTATTATTGCTTTAAATTCTTGTACATCTCTACCTGTATAAGAGACATTTTGTAATGCCCTGCCTTTTTTAGATGTTACGAAGGTAGTAATTGGAGGACCTACAGACATAGTCTGCCCTAAACTTACCTTCATGAACTTATATTAAACCTACATGAAAATTGCCAAACGCCACAGATGCCCAGAACCATAATCACATTGTAAAAGTAGAGTGTGGAAGCTTATTTATAAATATTACAATAATTTATAAGTATTACAATAATGACATGCATATTACTATATCTTCTACTTTTTAACTTTACATCTTTAACATAATTTACAAATTTACATTTTAATACATTCCAAAATGAGGCATCAAAATAAGACAAAAGGATATAAAATTTTAAGCTTCATAATTTATCCATTTCTTGAGCTCTAACCCCTCAGTGGACTCTGTCTTCCAACCTGTTAGCTAAAACATATTAAAATAAGGCAAGTCCAAGCAACTCAGTAAGCGGGTATGAAATAAAACACTAATAACATACAAAATTTGTAACTATATGAGAATGTCATTTATACAACTGGAAATATTATTATGGAACTATTACTCACTACCATTAATAACAAAGATGTCTCCTAGGAGTCTCCTAAATATCTATAACATCTAATCTATTTTACTCATACGAAAATTATATCCCTTTCTATTTTATCCTATCTATGTCCCGGTCTTAATTTGCCTACTATAATCCAATAGCATACTCAAAAGGACATCAATCAATTGGTCTCAACCACATTCCAAGTGGACATAGCCACAACCAAATGGACTCCACTTTCTTACAATTTCGATGTGGTCCAGTTCCTCCCTACAATCCCATTTATGAATGTTACGAGACTCCTAACTAATACTCGTGGTGTCTCGCCCTCACTGCATTTCAAGGATAGTAAGTTCTCTTTTCACACCTACTAAGTAATAGAGGAGTCACACATCCTATAGGCTAGAATCTTTGCCATTAAGGCGGTAATCTCAAACTAAGCCCATTCATGAGCTGAATAACCAAAGAACCCTCCCAATAGGTATTCAAACCCAAATTCACATAATTAACATTTTAGCAAGCATTTAACTTAATTACTTAACACTTATTTTTCCAATTGGTTTTCAAACTCAACCATAATACAAAATCTTCAATAATTTAATGATCTCTAATACATGTCAAATTACTTTTTTAATCCTAAGTAATTTATTTCTATGTCATCCTTTAACTTAGCATAACATCTTATTTCTTGTGTTTTCCTTAAATTATTTTCCTAAAACATACACTCAAATATTATAAATATAATAAATACACTTAATTAATAAAATAGCCAAGATACAATAAGAAATTCAATTAAATAATTTATATTGTCTTTAATGCACTAGCGCCGGCAACACCAAATTGGGCATCGTGGTGCCGAGTGTGCTGCCTAAAATACCTACCTTTCACCATATCGAAGCCAATTTCACTAAGTGTGCTGCCCCTATGAATTGGCTTCTTAACATGCTAGCGCCAACGATGCCAGATTAGGCATTGAAGCCCCGAGTGTGCTGCCACTCACATAATGGTCTAATTTCTTCCCCCCTTTTACTTACTTCATTCAATCTTATTTTTTACACTACTAATTGTCGTAGTTCACTCTTCCTTTTAGGCTTGATTACACCTCATCTATATGCATAATAACTCTTACCCCTTTCATACATTCATCAAATATATTTTTCATATTCTTTTAAACATTCTTGCTTCCGTAATTCCATGTACTAGCTCATATAATCATACCAAATTGTAATATGTCATTCTACTACACTTATATTCTTAACTTTAATATATGATCCTCGTAATTCTTATACTATCTTAGTCATTTCATGAGTACAAATGTATCATATAACACAACTTATCCAAATTCAAACCAAATGCTCAGAATTCATAAACTTAAGTTCAAAACATCAATACATATAGAAAATTTATATAATTAAACCTGCTTACCTAACTAATATATTTTGCTTCCTCTATATGCTTTGTATTTCAAATTTTTCCTTACAACCACAAGTTTCATCATTATTCAAATAACCTTAACTACTTATAAAACCCAACTACTGCAATTCATTATCATAGTCTAACCTAATCTCTTCCTATTTAGGGTTTCCTTGATTACTCATGTAACCGTTATTAAGGAGGTAACTATGAAATCATTAGCACATTAACACAAATTAATCATGCCACATCTTCTCAATAGCATTTGTTCAAACACAAAGTAGGCAACTTTCAATTTTCATAACTATTACTACTATCCAATTAAGTTTTCTTTCCAAAACTACTTATATACATAATTCAACTAAAGTTATATCAAAATTTATATTCAAAGTACTCATTTCACTACTCAGGTCATGCTTTTCTCCATTTCCAACCTCCTAATCCCCAAGTTAACTCCTTAAGCTAGAATTAAAGAAATCTAACTAAACTGGATAATTAATACAAGAAATCACTTACCACTCAATTTTTTTCAATTGAAGGAGCTGAACATGAATGGGGTTTTTGGGATGACGAGGCAGCATTTAAACTTATTTCATTATGGTATTCCAATGGTGCACGCCCCTAGGTGCACTTGCAGTCCACTTCGAATATTTTCTGCCATATTCTTCCTTCTAGTAATTTATAATACTTAGCTCACTAGCCATAATTATCATGATTTTTTGTTTCTATTTCCCAATTATCATACATCTATTACAAATTTCAACTACAGTACAAATTTACATGCTATCAAATTTTCAAGCCTCACACATTTCTATTGTACATCTTTCATGGATTTGAGACAGCAAGTAAGGGGCTTGTTAATCGTGTATAAGTTTGTTAGTTAGCTTGGAAACCAATAGTTGTATAGGTTTCTTGGTGAACTTAGAAACCAACGGGTATAAAGTTGTTGGTGAGCTTGTAAAATTGATAGGTGATTAGTGGAACCTGAGTATAGCAAGTGAGGTAAACTCAAAAAGGGGAGTAGGTACCGTGTTGAGCCAAACCACTATAAAAATATCATTGCCTTGTGTTGTGTAATATGTTCTCATTCTTTTAGCACTTTAATCTTTAACTTAGTCAAAATTTTTAGAGGCTCAATTCACTCCTCCCTCTTGAGCTACCATTAGAACGAAACCAATATTTACTTTCACTCTATTACTTGTTGACGACACACCCACTTGAGTTTAAAAAATCTGCAATAATCTATTAGTTTAATGCTTTTATCTATGTTTAGGAAACTTTGATTGGGAGAGGGGAAGCCAAGCACCATCACACTACAATTGGCAGATAGGTCTTTGAAATTTCCTTAGGGAGTTATAGAAAATGTGTTAGTGAATGTAGACAAATTCATCTTTCTAGCTAACTTTGTTGTCCTAGACATGGAAGAGGATTATGAGATGCCATTGATTCTTGGAAGACCATTCTCGGCAAGTCAAAGAGCTTTAATTGATGTTCAGCATGGTGAGTTAACCTTGAGGATTAATGAAGATGTGGTAAGGCCTAACATTTACTGCGCATTAGACTTTCCAATTAAGAAGAATACTTGCAATAAGATTGAGGTTTTGGAGGATAATACAACTTCTATGTTTAATGATGAAATTGTTCTAGATCCTTTGGAACATTGCAATGAAAATTCTATAAGTCGGGATGTTGCAAAAACTAGTGGTGGCATGGAGAATGTTCTAGCTTTGGATGTTTTACCACAAGAGAAATCCAGTGACATGATTGAAAGTCTTAATGAGGATTCATCAAGGGAGGATGTCAAAGTCAAACTGGAACTGAAGAAATTACCAGATCATCTAAGGTATGCATTTTTAGGCAATGATTCATATTTTCAAGTAATTATTTCTTCTTCTTTTATAGGTTTGGAGGAAGAAACAATACTATAAATCCAAAACTATTAAGTGAAATTCAATATTGTTAAGGAGATGAAGCTGACTAATGATCATTAAGTTTGGGACTATGATGATTGTTGAAAAAGCTCATTAAGGGTGTAGCATGGCTACATAGAGTTAAAGTAATTGCCAACAATGCACTATGAAAGTGTCCTAACATTGAGTGAAATATACATTAAGTGAAATATGCATTGAGTGAAATATCCATGGTACGCATGCATATAAATGTACATTAGTATTATTGCATATAAATAGTAGTATACATGAGTGTTGTTTTCAAATTATAGATGATAAACTTGAAAATATAATACTTGGATTTTCAAATTAAAAGTATTCAACATGAATTTACTAAAAAAAGTTGTTTACTTCCTGAGCTTCAAACTCATACCTTGTTTTCAAAATGTTATCAAAGAAAAAAATGCTAATTTACTAGCAAGAGATGCAAAAACAAAAAAAAAAAAAAAAGGGAGTTCAATGAAGGATTACGAAAGCTTAAATTATATATTTGACTAAATTTTCTTTTCTATTCTGTTTTGTTTTTATTGAACTCAACCTGTGATCATGAAACTATGAATAAATGCATCGGGCTGAAAATATTTTATGATTGGGGTGCCACATGAGTAGCATAAGTATACCCAAAGATGACTCAACAAACCACGACATTACAATAATCTTTAAATCCTGCCTCAACGTTTGTTGCAAGTACATTTTGCCAGTCTGTCATATCAAATACTAAGCTTTCTAACCCTTACAGTAGAAATTTGCTCCTTCAAACACATGGTCAGCAAATCAGAACCGTCCACTTATTCTATAACATCACCAGCCGAAAGATGGATGGTTAGGATTTAGAATATGCAAATGAACTTACATTTAGGGAAAATGGTGGCTCCTTTTTGCGGTCTCTAGTTGCCATGTTTATAGGAATGAATTTGTACTCGAGCCCTCTCTCATGTAGGCATGCGATAGCTTGCGTTGTGGCTGTCAAAATCACACTATAGTGCACCTTTAAGCCATAATGAATGTTGGATTGTAAATACAGAGGGAAAATGGTATAAAAAAATGGTTAGGGGTTACAGTAGGTAGGAGGAAGGATTTGGGCATGCTTTAACCAAACCCTGCCTGACGCTAGCTCTAGTGACAATGACGAAGATTGCTGCGTCGAATATGTCAAAGAAAGGGAAATAGGGGAGTAAGAAGGCGGTTGAGGTTTACAAAGAGACGAGTGTGGGTAGCTGTTTTCGAGGATTGTGGTCAAATCTACCTAAACTAAGTCAAACTTTAGGACAACTTTGCCCCAACACTGTCATTTAATAATGGGCTTTCATCTCCACTTTGCTCCATAACGGCTTCGAAAATGTTTATAGCATAGTTATTGGTTACAAACATCTGTAGTGTAGTCAAACTCTTAGCATCATATAGTCAAGCCTTAAATCCTACCGTATATGGTTTGGACCTGACTTCCCATCACTTAGATAACAAAATTTTTATCAGCGGGGACTCGAGTTATTTAAGCCTAATCTATTCTTTATCATGGTTTCATTTAGCTCTACATTGGACAGCAAAACAGCACTTGATCATGGTTTCATAATTTAAGATCCACTGGAACCCATTCTAGTGAGATGAGGCCAGAACAAGATGTTAACCATTGGATCACTATAAGATAGCAATCTAATGGGTATAAATAATTTGACTGCTAAAAGGCAAAATTATCTTTTTATCAATTTTTATTAATATTTGTTAAAGTTTGTTAATAAATTATTAAGTTTAGTAAGTTTGTTAAAATTTATTAAAAATATTGAAGTTAATGATCTTTAATAGGTTTTAGAATTTTTATTCATTAAAGCCCATTAAGGCATTTGAATTTTATAAACTTTAATGGACTTTAACAATAATTTTTATTAATATCTATTAAAGCTCATTGAGTTCCATTAATATTTATTAAATCTTTTAGGTTTTAATAGACTTTAACAAAGTCTATTAAAGCATATTAAAATCCGTTAAAATTCATTAAAGTTATTGAATCTTCCATGTCTTTAATGGACTTTAATATTAAAGAATGTTAAAGATTATTAAAGTTCATTAATTCTTTCTTAGACTTTTACAAACATTTATAAAATCTATTAAAGTCTATTAATGTCCATTAAAGAAAAAGGTAACAAACTTTTAATTTTTAATAAATATTAAAATTATGTTTGGACTCTATATTTTACCAACACATCTATTACATTAACATTTATAAAAAAAAATTTAAAACATAGTTTAAATAAATTCATAAATAACTTATATAAAATTTTCCAAAACCATCCCTATATTTTATTTTATTGCTCTCACTTGTTCTAGTGGATCTTTACTTAGTAGGTTTCATAAACGAGTCCTACGTTAATTGAATCACTCCATGGCTGTTTCATGCCGATTGCTTGTGTCAAGAATAACTCATCTCTTCATTTCCCCCATCCACTTGTTTGAACTTTGAACCATTTTCTTGGGGGAGAGTGGTGTAAGAGAGTATCGTCTCATTACACACCATTTCAATGTCCACGAGCTATCAACAGTCTAGTTAAGTCAATAGCCCAGCCCCATTGTTAAAGTCAGCCCAATTATAATGAATACATATTCAGCAATCCTTGGGCTCAAGCCTAACTCCGATCTGCCAGGCATGAGCATCATCTGAGCTTGTTCCCGAAGGTCTTCAAAAGCAGAACTTGCCCCTAGAACAAGCGCGAATGTAAAGTCGAACGAACAGAATTCTCAGGTTTGGTATGTGATCAATGGACTTGGTTTCTAATATTCGTTTATCGGTTTGGTGAAAGGCCAGGGGTATCCGTCCATCCTGATAGCCCGTGGCTTTATCTAAGTCATTTCACGTTCGTCTAGTAGTCAGCTAATGCAGCATCCAATTAAGCTATCCATCAATAAGGTACGGTGGGCCAAAATTATTTAATCGAGTAGACAGCTAAGTCTGCCTTGAGATAGTTCATGCATCTCCCCGCACTCACCTCCATCACGGCCTACAACGAACCCAAGCGGCTCATCGAATGGAGGCAAGCTTAAAAAGGACTTGGATGCATTGCAATTAGTGTGTCGATCAGTCTCCTCTAGTAGCCGTCCGTGGCCTAGCGTCCAGTCCCGGCGCAATCTCGTTGATGGGTAATTACCCAACCAGGTTTTACACGTACGTACGTGTGGGAGGTAGCGACAAAAGAAGTGCCCTTGGGCTGCTCTTTGACTGGGCTGACTCAATCAAACATTAGCAAAATCCAAAGAGCGGCGTGCCCTCAGGTGAGACAGAAATTCGGTCATTGCTTTATACAAGGTAACACCGCACACATTTACTTTTTTTTTTTTTTTTTTTCGCTTTCATATGAGGATTTTCTCAGAGCCTAACGCTCCTGTGGACCCCACTTGCTGTGCCCGCCAAACACGGACGTTGGACAACCCATGTGATTGGATGGTCCCATAATTCTATCGGCATCTGTTTATTTATGATTGAATCGCTTGTTGTCCATCCCATTCGATCCAATTATATTGTTTTGTGCGTGTGGATTATCATAGAAGTATAATTAATATTGAATCAGAAGGTTGGTTGGCTTGCGTTGTTTGATACATGTTAAAACACAAACGAAGCCCGCGTGCACAGGCTCTTCCTTGGGAAACCTTCCTTTTCCATGCGAATCTCCACACGACAAGAGAGGGGAGTTTTCAGGCATCGGGAATAGGTCAGTCCGACATTCTGTTTTTTCCCACCTTTCTCATGTTGCATTTCTCCCCTACTTTCCATGCCAACCTACGCCCTTCTCAAGAAGAGAATGAAAAGGGGGCTCACCTTTCTAGCTAACACAGTTCTCGGACTCTTATCCTTGTCTTAATGCATTTTAAAATTGTAGCTCTTAAAACGAACCTATGTCATGCATTTAAAGACTTTGCTGCCAGTAGGTGCAATAAATTCAGTATCTTGGCACACTCAAGCAATTATTTGAGCAACTAGTTTAATTGGCGATGTGAAATCAGGGCCCAAACTTTCATTCATGATGATTGCACCCTGACCTTGGGTTGCTTGAATGAATTGTACACAAGCATCACAGCAAGAGATGAATGACAGCCATAATTTAAGTACTTTAATCCAACAAAAGGGTGTTCTAGATCCAATTTATCATGACTCTCGTCGTTTAATTAAACCATGGCTTCCTTTACCAGTTTGAAAATGGTGATCACTTGACAGACTCAGCTGCATGCGCAATCCCGTAAAGCCATCTTATTAATTGCCTAGCTACAGGATACTGGCCATATCAAGAGTGGTTTCGGCTCCACAATCCATCCTGAATTCTTTTTCTTCCTATCCAGCTTTTATTCACATTGCAGTTTTGAGATGTCAAGTACGTGGTTCTCATGCCAAAATTTTCATTTATAAACGCCTTAAAACCACACTGTAATCTAGACGTTCTCAGCCCGTGGCTTGAGAATCTCTCTCTCTCTATCTTCATCAAATTAAATTGATGGCTATCACTAGGATTTGTTCGGTTAAAAGGAAATCCATGCAGCTTTTCCTATCTTTCGTTATTTGGGTACATTCTCGATCTAGTACCTTAGCCTGCGGTTGGTAATATTTTTAGAAACCTGTATCAATTACTGGTGCCAAAACCTTGCAATATGAATATTTTGGTTGTCAATCACCTGATACTCTCTCTAAGCTTAAGGGTGTAGTGTGCTTGTCACATTCGATAGTGAAAAAGCGAACATGGCATTCCACTTTTTAGGGCCATTCACGTGGCCTTTAACATCAAGATGGGCCGGTTGAAGGAGTGAAATGACCTAAGATTTTGAAACCGTACGCCACGGTTATTCTATCAAATCCAGCACCAGAGAAACATATATTCTCGGACAACCATATAAACGGTGGATAATAAAATATGAATCAATTATTGTCGTAACTTTTGGATTGCAGAAATTTGGACAGCATGGATTGCTGTGCAGCCGAATGGAACAGTAGTCAAGAAAACCATGCAAACTCAAGATTATGATCCGTGAACTGAACGCCTGATGATACACAGCCGCTCTAGAATTGTTCTCAAAGGCATGCAAAAGCAATTTCGACAGCTTACATGTCAACCTATATAGACCATGCATGCGTGTTTGATGTCCTCAAGCGACCGCATATCATCTATCACACTATGGCCGAATACCCAAAGAAAAAAAGATTGATAATAATAATAATAATAATAATAATAATAATAATAATAATAATAATAGTGTATGGTGAGGCATGAGCTTCGGCACGTGCACCAAAGTGTTGTCTTAAGATTAGATTATATTGTCAAACGGGAATAGAACGACAAGCTGAAAGTCTTCAAAAGTGGGGTGAAGGAACCCACCACCCATCACACATCCTTGGCAATTTTGAGGAAGGGGCCAAAGATTTTGGGAAAATGAGATCCCAGACTTCCCTAGTTATCCTGTAATTTTATTGGATCAGTGGGCCAGAGCGGTCAAACAATCTCGTCTTTCGACGACAGCATGACGCGCAGCTCGAGTCATGCTAGAAACCCCAAACACACATCAGGAGGCCCATTCCTCGAATCTCACCCTTCCAAAACGCATGTCCCATCATCAATCCAGCCACACCCTTCCTCACACTCTTGCTTTATGTATACAATACGACTGTCTCAACGAAAACTGAAAGCAATGTACGGTAAGCCCCGGCCTGATGGGATCATCTTAGCCTTTCATTTGGTGGCCCACCCGATGGACGCCTTGGATCTCGCATCTACTCATGCTACACTGCGTCTGGGTTGCATTTGAAATGGCCTTCGTCTGGCCCACGTTCATGTGCAGTCTCTACTCACCATAAAATATGAACAATATCCTTGCCCGGCGGATTTATGCATACTTTTATGAAAGTGCGTTCTAGCCCAAAGCATCAGTTGGGAGTTGCTTGACATTCTGGCAATCCCGGGAAGCTCATTTGTACTAACTTTCCATTGATTGAAAATGAGCAGTTCGTCCAAAAAAAGGGCCTCGGAATGGGTGCTCGCGAAAATACAATCACGGTAAGCAGTTTTGGGTTCGGAGTACGATCCCAGGCACAAGATCACCACAAAGACACATAATCATAGATTAAAGACAAGAATTCAATTGAAAAATTCTTCAGTATAAAGAAGAAAAGGATTAACTACAGGTTTAAGTACAATTAAAAACTTCAATTTTTTAAAATAATGAGATTACAAAAAGCTCATTCTTTAATAATATATAGCAATAATGTCAGTTATAAAACAATTAAAGTTAAAATAGATAAGTGGATAATGATTAAAAATATAAATAATAATGAAAAGAGTAAAATTTTTAAGAAAAATACAAGTCAAATTAAAACTTTAGGAAATTGAATTTTTTATTGATTCCAAATCCAATCCACCAAACGAACCTTTAGAATTTATCGGCATGTAGGTGAAAAGATCTCACGCTTCTTCCTTCTCACTTCATCTCAATTTTTCAGCCAAGTGAAACTTCGGTTTAAAAAAACACACTCTTTAACAGTCCTTCAATGGCCCATGCAATAACCGGTCTATAAACTTTCACTGACGGATCACGTTTTACAAAATGCAAAATATCCAACCAAACAATTTCTACGTTGCTTGAATTTCACAAGAGATAAAGAAGATGAAATTGATGTTATCATCAGTGTTGTAAAATAATCCTCAACATTCTATCAATTACGTCATCAGATACACTTCAACTAGTATAACCTGAACCTTTACCTGAGATGCATGCACATAACAACATTATATAATTGTATAGGTGTTGTCGATTTCCGTATGTTGAGCACACATATTCGAGTAGATCACCATTAAGCTCCACATACCATCACAATCACTGTCTATTCCATAAATTTATGCAAAACTATATTACTTCATATACTCATGAGCTCCATTTAGCCGTCAAACTGCATACATGGGCAAACACATACCATATGTGTTCTGGTGCTCCTAACTATACCCCAAATCATGTACAATCCACGCATCTCTAATTAATCATCATGACTAAAGTAATCAGTATTGCAATAACAACATATATTACGGTCAGTTTGGATGTAATAGATAGGACATGTAATAGGAAGGGGGTGCCTTTAGGCATTTTTAATGCTCATGTAATACTTCAATTACTTCTAACAATCTTAACAACTTAACTTTTTCTCAGCATTAGTTATAATTTAATCATTTTTTCATACTTTTACATTAAAAATGTTACTTTACTGGCATTATCATTTATTACACTTTTCTATTACACTCTCTTTGTGTTAAATCAATATGAAAAGACCCATAATTAGGTCCAACCAATACACCATCTAATATTTTATGTTGCTAACTACAATATAAATTTGTCGTAGTACTAATGGACATCACCCTACCTTCATATGTACCTATTTTGCTTACCATCAAATATAAGGAACCGTGTCAGTCTAGATCTACCTTGATATGCTTAAATTTTTACCACAACTAATGTGAAAAAAACCTAATCTACCCTAATGTAATCGATCGTCTTAATCTGTCTCCATCACATATAACAAGGCAAAATTTGTCAGACCACACAATTCATATGATCAAACCACAATACAAATCTTTACATCTATTTCTTGAATCACTAATTACCACTATTTACAATAGCTCTTGTACAAACTTACAGATTTATACCAATTAAACAAAATATGTCAAATTTGCTGCATTTACATAGATTTCTAAACTACTAAGATTTCAATGCCAACAAATTTAGAAATCAACTCCTGAATTATCCATTTTAGCCTCTTAAATTACCAAATCTTATCCTACACTCTAAACCATCTTAGCATAAATATGGAATTTATCCACAGTTTGCTACCTTCTTTAAAGAAATGGAAATTCCAATTATCAATTAATGCAAACTTTGTGTTATCTCCATCAATTGCCCGACAGGTGATCCGATTTGATCACCAACACTCTCTTGCCATTTACTCACTAGGCATACCATTGTATCGTGGAGGGTTTTTGCATATTTATACTTTAGGTTTGGTGATTTTGACTTTTTCATCATAATTTTAATTTTGTATATAGCGACTTAAGGCTTGACACAAATTACAACTGGAGGCACCTCCCATTATAGAAGGACCTAAAGTTAACAAAATTCTCATTATAGAAGGATCCGAGGTTAACAAAATTGCCCTTTGAGTTGCTAAGTAACATTTGTTTTTGTTTTTTGTTTTTTTTACTCATTTTGATTTATTTTTTTTTTTCATAGACCTAAGGAGACCACCATCCTTAGCATCACATTTTTTATTTGAAACTTAAATATCATTTCATAAAAAGACTACAACTCATTTGGAAAAGCATCCAAAAATTCTCGTACAACCAGGATGTTCTCCAATTTGGGTTCTAGTTGCACATTGCTTATCATAGCCAAATATTCTTGATACCCCTTCTTCAACAAGCTTCGAGCTCTCATAACAGAAATGATATTTAGAGAAATACTCTCCTTACTTCCTACAAATATTAACTCTGGTTGACCAAGAATTTGAAAAACTACTCATTTTCTTTGATGGTCAATAGTAGCATGCCAACATGATAACTAATCCATTCTTAAAATGACATCAAAATCTCTTATACCCAAGACAATCAAGTTTGCTAATAATATCATATCCCCAATATGAACAAGACATGACTTTCCTATTGTGTTAGCTAATGTAACTTTTCTTGGAGGAGTCTCTATATGTAGTATAGTCTCTAAAGGCAAACAAAGGATATTATACCTTTTTACAAATTTTGCAGATACAAATGTGTAACACTTAGGGTGTTACATTTTGGGTTTTAGTATCCATGTGAGTGAAAATGAACTGAAATCTAAAGTTGCATTTATGAGATGAAATAATGGGATATAATTTAGATTTATATGAGAAAAAATTATGTATTTTGATGATGCATAAAAAGAGGATTAAATATTTTTTAATATTAGAATATATAAAAAATATTATGGCTTAAATATATGAGTAAAATATGGCAAAAAAGAGGAGAAAATCATAAAATAAAAGGAGCCAATGAAATTGGTGTCAGCGATGTCGGATCACGATGGGAGCAAGGGTGGTGGGTAGACGGGAGGGTGTCATGGCACCGAATTCTGGCGCTACCAGCGCCTATCGACGTTTTAAAGTCGAAAATTTGACTTTTTCAACTCAGCTATTCTGTTTTCCCTTCCCCATTCCATTTTATTTCTCCCCACACCCAAGACCCATGATTCCACCCTTTTATCATTGAAAACTCATCATTCTTGTATTCAAACCCAAGTTTTCCCAACGTGGACAGTGGGAAATGGAAGAAAATGTGGTTTTCGGTGATAGGATAGAAGATTTGGAGCATTTGAACTTGGATTCTCTTCCGTGGAAGAAAGTCTTGCCTGAATATCAAGGTAAGTCACTTTTCTTTATCAAACATTTGGGTTTTTATGTTAACTAGGATTTTGGGAAGATGAACAATGAAATTTGAGAAAATGGTTGAATTGAGGTAAAAATTATGGGGGAAAGTGATTAATTTCTAAATTAAAGTGTTTTGGCTTTGTTAAATTATCTTTCCCCAACCAAAATGTTGGTTTAGACTCAACTAGGGTTTTTGGTGAATAGTAGAATTTGCAAATTTTCATAATTTTTGTAATAATCATGGAAAAAATGAGTAATTCATGCTTAATAACATTTGGGGCTTGTTTGAACATGAAAAATCATAATTTTTGCCTTCCTAGGGTTTATACTTAATTCGGGAATACTAAAATGGTGAAAATTGCATGGATTTTGAGTTGAAATTATGGAAGAAATTGATTAATATAGGATTATGTAATAACCCCATTTGTGAACAGTAACTTGTAAATAGTAAACATGGGGGGTTTCCTTGAAAATGTAATTATGCTTGGTTTAATTGAGTTAGAAGAATGATGAACATGTTATTAAGGTAAATTGATGTTGAATATGCTATTGAATCATGATGTGTAATTAGGAGTAAACACCCTAATCTTATGTTATTGAACAATTGGCAAGTTATGAATGCCTGTGAGGCATTAAATCATTTGTCTATTGAATTACATGCCTGGGGGAATTATTAGTAATGTTAAAGTGCAGTGGTACACTCTAAAGACAGCTATGCACTTGAAAGGTAGACAAGTTTAACAATGAATAATGGTTTGATAATCTTATTTGATTGATGATGTATAAAAAGAGTAATCTATTACCTTAATATGAATTAGTCAAGTTGTCTTGTAATTGAATGAGATTGTCTTTCTATACAAGATAATCTGAGAATGATGAAAATGTATGGAGCTTAAGGAGTGTATAGTGATTCACTCAAGGTAAGTAGGCTCTTTTTCAAATATATTGCAAAATGGGGATAGCAATTATCCTATTAGTTGTATTTATTTGATTCTGAGCATAGATTTATGAATGGGGATTATGGACATCGAAAAATCTTGGTTTTATAATAAATGAATATGAAGTGTGGATCATGTGTAGATTGTTATGAATAATTACATTTCAAACATCTTGTTATTATCATGTAAGAATATTGTGATAGAGAATATCCCAGGATTCATTATGTGAGGATTGAATAAATGTATGTATCAGTGGAATGATAAGCATTAACTGGTAGAATATTAGTAAAAAAAAAAGATGATAAGGTATGTGGCTGCCTATAAGGCATTAATGGTTATGTGGTGCCCGAATAGCACAGATATGATGGTACATATATGAGGGGTCCAGAGTAATGGTATATGTGGATATATTGTGCCTGAATGGTATAGATATGATATGCCTAGACTGGCATAGTTATGATTCATATATGTGTTGGTATAAATGCATGGTTTCGATGATAAACAAAACTTGATTAAAGATTATGTACTAATGGTTGTTTTCAAGATTTTAGTATGCAGAATCAAGTTACATGTCTTACGAAAAATAAGCATAAAATATATATTCCAAGGTATCAAGGCATGGACTAGTAAAGAAGCAAAAGATGAAATGTCGTTATAGACAAAGTAAAAATGAAAAGGATTCAGATGTTTCCATTCGTTTGTCAAAGTAGAGGATTATATTTGACGGATGCAAAGCAATATGCATTCAATAGACTTCATCTATCATAAGCAAGCCACAATTGAGTCAATGGTAGTCTGTTGGCAATAGACAAAGATAGAGAAGTGAAGATCCTTGAACAAGAGCAGTGAAAGGTCGTATGGTAGAGCAAAGACTTTGTCTATCATAAGTGAGTCAATGATCATCTATTGTGAGCAGACAAAGCAAAAACATGAAGGTCATATGACAGAGCAAAAAGTTCATCTTGCGAAGTAATGGCATTTGTCTACTCAACTAAGCTCATATATTATCTACAGCAGACAACCCAAGAGACGAAGCCGTGAAGGAAATTTGTCTATACCTCAATGCTTAGTCTGTTACTTATAAAAAACAACCCATCAAGATGAACCAATAAAGAAAATCCATTTGCGCTCTAACAATCCGACTGCCACTTACAATAAATAGCTTAACAGACAAAGTGTTGAAGAAATAAGTCATCCATGCTTCTGCAGTTCAACGGACAGTCCATAAGACAAAGCACTAGAAAGGATAATTTGTCTGCATCTGTCTGTTACTTACAATAGACAACCCATCTAATGATATGATGAAACAACATCTCCTTGATTCGTCTACTACTTACGAAAGATAAACCAGAAGATGAAAGAACTTTATCTTATGAATAGTTGGATAGATACTTCATCTGTCATAAGTAAAAATGAGTAACAGTCAAATCGAATTGTTGGTCTTCGTTCAGCATTAATATCGCCCTTTCCATATTGATGAAAGAGTCAGCTATTGCAACAATACCTCAACCAAAGCTTATTGAGAAACTAAAAATTATCTTCTCCAAGGTCGGTGCTGCAGGCATTTTAATAGAAGAGGATTAGGCAGAAGTCAGAGAATTCAACTACGCTAATCAGAATGGTCTTCTGTCATTAATAGAGGTCACCTACCACCAACGGCTAGAATTCAAAGTAGCTATAAATGAAGCATTGTTGGAGCAAGAGGAAGTAACCAAGTATCAAAAAAAATTATTCAAAAATCCTCTTGAAAGCATTTAATAATCTGAGCTAAACCTTCTACTATTCTTCAAGAGTTAAGAGTCTTGCATTCAAACCTTCCTCAATTTTCTTTGAAGGTTCCCAACCAACCTTTGGAAAGATTATTTACTTCTGCATTCAATATTCAGATTTCTTCCCCTATGCTTACTAAGAAATACTTGTGCTTCAACTTCTGATATTCATTCTTTGTAAATTCCTTGAGCTAGTGGTTGAGACTAAAATCAAGAAGAGTTGTGACTGTCTGAGTGCAAACAAGAGCTATTTATTCATGCCACCTAGAATTGAAATCTAGAAAAGTGCTATGAGCACTATTAATACACCCCTCATAGCTAAAATCTAAAAGAGTACTGGGAGCACTATGTTTATGCCCCCTAGAGCTGGAATCTAGAAGAGTGCTGAGAGTACTATTAATACGCCCCCTAGAGCTAGAATCTAGAAGAGTGCTAGGAGCACTGTGTTTATGCCCCCTTAGAACTGGAATCTAGAAAAGTACTGGGAGCACTATTATATTTCTACTATTAGGAATAGTGGAACCTAAGACACTAAGAGGAAAGTGTTCTTAGAAGAGTGGAGTAGAGTGTTTACTCAAACCACTATAAAAATCCTTGTGTTTTATTTTCTTGTGCTTTAGTTTATCGAGTGATTGATTGTTAGATGGACAACTAATCCTAAAGGGATTGAGCAATAATTTTTAAGTACCCAATTCACCCCTCCCCACTTGATTTTTGCCTAATTTTTGGGACCGACAAGTGGTATTAGAGCAAACTACATAAACACTTGTAGTAATCTAATGGAAAATCCATTATCCTCATTTCAAATATTTGCCAAGGGGCAATCGTCTACCCGACCACCCCTATTTGATAGAACTAACTTTGCTTACTGGAAGTTGAGAATGAAGGAATTCATTATAGCCAATTATATAGAGTCTTGGAAGGCTATTAAAGCTGGAATCACTCTTCTCACTACTGAAGTAGATACATAGACCAAAGAGGAAGTTACCTAAGTCCAAAATAATGCAAAGGCTACGAACTCCTTATTTTGTGAACTATTGATGAGTGAATTTCATTCACTTATATTATACATATTTAAGCTTAGTTATTTGCAAATCCTTATCTATTTTAGATAATTTTCATGCTTATTTGTTGAATTTTCTTAGTGTCTTAAAGGAGAAAAAGAAGTAGAAAAAGAAGAAAAGGAAGAAGATTAAAGTTTGAAAAAAAAAACAGCTATAAAGATGGAGTGAAAAAGCAACATAGAGTAGGACAACCAGTGGGCGCCGCTGGCCCCCACTTGGCGCCGCTGATGCCAAAAACGAAGACCACCGTGGGGCAATAAGCCTGCACCACCGGTGGACCTATGTTGCGAAATTTTTCCGCAATTGCGTATTTCAGGGGTTTTAAGCAAAAAGTTAGGATTTTTTAGGGGGCTCTTTTCACTTCCATTTTTAGAGTTTTTCTCTAGGGTTTGGAGCCATTTTTTAGAGAGATTTCTCATAGAGAAGAAGAAGAGATTGTAAGTAAGAAAGAAGAAAGAAAGAAAATATTCTTCATTGTTATCATCCTATCTCTAGGAGTTGTTTTAATTTCTCTTATGAACTAAATTTCTTTTTCTAAGGTGAAGATGTAGCCCTTTTTTATACTCTTTTTTATAGATTGTTGGATATTATTAATGCTAGATGATCTTGTTTCACTCATGATATTATTTGCTGTGATTTAATTTATTTTATTGCTTGATCGCCAATATTATGAGTTAGATTATTTATCAAAGATGGTTAAGGTACACACCATATGCTAAACCACGAGCTCCCTTGAATGAGAAGGATAGATAGTTAAGTTACACACCATATGCTAAACTATTCTATTTTGGTTCTTATGTTCTTGAACTTAATGAGTTTTCACTTTAATTATGCTACACACCATGGATAATTGGAATAAGTAAAAGCACTTGATTTAAGCCCACACACCTAAAGGTACGAATCTTACTTTTGAAAGAACAAATCCAAATGAGACATTAAATTCAACATTCCATTAGTAAAGGATTATTATCTTGTGGTGAAATCGGATCCCTAAACTTCTTCTTCTTATTAATCTCTTTACATTATCTTTAGCTATTTGTTTACTTTTATTCTATTAAGTTTCTGAAATTTTGAAATTATTTCAAACCTTATTCCAAGTCTATTTAGTTATTTACTTAGTAACTAAGATTAATTAAGTTGGTTTGTCGTTCTTTGGGGGATTGATCCTTGCATTGCACACTATATTGCTATACGTCCATACACTTGTGAGGAATTATAATTTGAACTATCAACTGTCTTCATCTGAGTTTGATAAAGTATCCTCTTGTACTACTGCAAAAGTATCTGGGATAAATTAGTGTCTATTTATGAAGGATCCTCACAAGTTAAGGGAACTAGAAGAAATATGTTGATAGGAGAAGTAGAAAACTTTAGAACGAAGGAAGGAGAAAGCATATTAGAATTGTATGCTTATTTTTCTAAAGTTACTAACACTTTGAAAGGTTTGGAAAAGGAAGTCACAAACTTTGAATAGGTAATGAAGATACTAAAGGCGCTACTAGAATCATGGAACCAGAAGATCATAGTAATAAAAGAAGCAAAGGACCTAACCACTCTTCTAGTGGAGATCTTGTCAGCTCACAGATGTCACACGAGCTGATCAAAAATAAAAAGGAGAAGCCAACAAAGCCAAAAAAAGTATTGCTTTGAAAGTGACCAAAGAAAGCAACAGTGATCCGCCATCACAATCTGAAGATAATATGACCATGTTAGTCAGAAATTTCATAAAGTTTGCAAGAAGCAACAAAGGCAGCACCTCAAATAGACAACCTAGATAGTAGAAGAAAATGACTAAAAGAAAGAAGGATCTCCCTACATGCTATAGATGTGGAGGGATTGAACACATGTTTTCCGAGTATCCCAATGAAGAAAAAGTAAATATGAACAAGAAGGATGAAAGAAAAAAAAAGAGAGAGAGACTTCACATATTCAAGAAACCAAGTCAGAGGAATGTATGTGAATGATGAAGACTCATCAGGGACAAGCTCGAGTGAGACAAGTGACAATAAAGCTGGACACCTCGCAAGAATATGCTACATGGCTTAAACAGAGAATGAATCGACAAATCAAATCAGTATCAAGGAGTAATGCACAATGGAGATGGAAATAGAGGTAAACTCCTACTATTCTTACAGTTCTGACTCTTTAAGCTCAAATAGCACTTGTGTCAAATGCAAAAAGTTTGATGAGTTAAAACAATCATGCAACTCTCTCTTCAATGAGTTTGAATCACTTAGCCAGAAACTTACTTAAAAGAAAAGACACTTTGATGCAATTGTCAAAGTAAATTCTATACTGGCTAAAAGAAATCTATCTCTACAAAATAAGGTTGGAAATCTGAAGAAAGAGATAGAGATATTAAATAGTATGTTGAGTAAATTCTCCAATTCAGGAGAATCTGTGACCAAGTTCATGAGAAAACCAGTCAAACTAGCAAAAAGTGACTTGGTTGTGAATAGTTAGATGATGAAAACGTACAGAAATTTGCTAGATGGTCTAAGGGAGTGAATCTCATAAATGAAAGAAAAAATTGTCCAAACATTAAAAGGTTCATGTATTATCTCTAGGTAAAGAAACCAGAAGAATACATTGCACCTAGCAAAGCTCCAAATACTTGCTATTTCTATAACAAAATTGGACATAAAGTGTATGATTGCTATGTCAAAAAGATGCAAACAAAAGGTACAAAGATAAGATAAAAACACAAGGAATATGCACAAAATTTTACCACACACAATTCTACTAACATCATTGGACCCAATACTTGGGTACCAAAGAGGTAAGAAGAAAACTTGCTTTGAATGCAGATAAGTCTCAAAGCTACATCTGACAATGCATGGTTCATGGATAGTGGCTGCTCGAGACATATGACTGGGAATAAGAAGCTATTCAAAGAATTGAACCCGATAAATTGAGAAACTGTTGTATTCGGCAACAATGACAAAGGTCTCATCGAAGGAATACGTAAAATTTATAATTTATTTAATGCATGCATTGAGGATGTATTATATGTAGAAGGATTTAAGCACAATTTGCTAAGTATCAGTCAATTATGTGACAAAGGTTGCATGTAATGCATTCAATATAGATAATAATTAACTATTCAACAAAAAAAGACATGGAGATATTTATCTAGTACAATTAGATGATATTGTTGGAAAATACATAATTGCAGTCAAAGATGATCCATGGGTATGGCATAAAAGGATAGGACATATTAATATGTAAAATATCAAATCTTTGTGGAAAAAGGATCTTGTGATGAGTCTACCAAAATTAAACTATGGCAAAAATTAAATATACAAATCATGCCAATTGTCAAAATAGACTAAAGTATCCTTCCATCTTAAAAATGGGGTATCTAAATCTAGATCTCTGGAATTATTGCACATGGATCTATTTGGACCGTTAGATATTATCACCCTTAAAGGAAAAAGATATGTATATATGATAGTAGATGACTACTCTAAATTTACATGGGCAATTCTCAGGACTAGCAAAGATAAAGCATTTTCAATGCTTTATATATTTTCAAAGCTAGTTCGAAATGAGAAACAAATGTTGATTGTGTCTATTCTCAGTGATCATGGTGGTGATGAGAAAGGAATTCACCATAGTTTCTCATCCCCCAAAACTCCTCAACAAAATGGTGTCATGAAAAGAAAGAATTGACCAATTCAAGAAATGGCTAGAACCATATTGAATAAAAGTAAATTGTCCAAAAGATTCTTAGGAGAAGCAGTTAGTATAGCTTGTCATATGCTGAATAAAGTTACCATAAGAGCAATCTTAAAGAAAACACCATATGAGCTTTGGAAAGGAAGGAAATCAAATATCTCATATTTTCATTCCTTTGGATGCTCATGCTATGTGTAATAATGAAAAAGATAACCTTGGAAAGTTTGATCCAAAAAATGATGAAGCTATCTTTCTTAATTACTCTTCTAACAGTAGGGCATTTAGAGTTTACATTAAGAAAACACAGGTTGTAGAAGAGTCTATATATGTTAAATCTAATGAAACAAATATAACCTTGAGAAAGGAGTGTGATAGTGATGCAGATGAAACTACAACAAATAAGAAGAAGCTCAAATTGAAGGATCAAGAGGACAACACAAACTACGAAGACATAAAAAGTTTAAAAACTGAAGAAGAGGTAAAAGTAGGTAATGTTCCTTATCAACCTCCTACTAATTTGAGATTTATTAGTACTCATCCTAAAAAAAAATTATAGAAAATGGTTATGATGGTGTTAAAAAACAAGAAGTCTATGTAAAATGTATGTGGTCATTATGTCTTCATTTTTACAACTGAACCAACTAGCATTGATCAAGCGTTAAATGATGAAAATTGGATTATTGCCATGCAAGAAGAGCTTAACTAGTTTGAAAGAAACAAAGTATGGGAATTAGTTTCAAAACCATAGACTGTTGATGTAATTGGAACTAAATGGGTATTCAAAAATAAATTGGATGAGAGTGGATTAGTTGTAAGAAACAAGACATGATTATTTGCTAACGGGTACTTCCAAGAAGAAGGAATTGACTTTGAAGAATCATATGCCCCTGTAGCTATATTAGAAGCCATCATAATGCTACTCACTTTTGCATCTCATAAGAACTTCAAGTCATTTTAGATGGATGTAAAGAGTGCATTTCTAAATGGATATTTAAGTGAAAAAATGTATGTAGAACAACCCCCTGGTTTTGAAAATGATGATCAACCAGATTATGTCTATAAGCTCACCAAAGCATTATATGGTTTGAGATAAGCTCCAAGAGCTTGGTATGAAAGACTGAGCAAATTCTTAAATGATCATAAATTCAAGAGAGGAAAAGTTGATACTACCTTGTTTATCAAAACAATTAACAATAACTTGATAGTTCAAATTTATATGGATGAAATTATATTTGGAGCAACTGATGAAAAACTCTGTTAAGATTTCTCAAAGATCATGCAAGCTGAATTTGAAATGAGTATGATGGGAGAATTGAACTACTTCCTTAGATTGCAAATCAAGCAAAGAGATGATGAAAACTACATTTGCTGATCAACTATACTAGAGAAATGCTGAAGAAGTTCAAAATAGAAGAAATTATGGCAGCAAGCACTCTAATGAACACATCAACAAGGCTAGATAAAGACGAAAAGGGTAAACTTGTAGATCAAAAATAATATAGAAGTATGATTGGATCTCTTCTTTACCTTACTGCATTTAGACTAGATATTCTCTTTAGTATATGCTTATGTGCTAGATTTCAATCCAGTCCTAGAGAATCTCATCTTACTGCAGTGAAATGAATTTTTAAGTATCTGGTTGACACACCAAATCTAGGGCTCTATTATCCTATGGGAATTGGTTTTGAACTCATTGGATATTCAAATGCTGACTTTGGATGATACAAAGTTGATAGAAGAATTACTAGTAGAACCTATCAATTCCTAGAAAATAATCTAGTATCATAGTTTGCTAAAAAACAAAATAGCATTACTCTCTCTATAGCAGAGGCTGAATATATAATAGTTGGAAGTTGTTGTGCTTAATTGCCATGAATAAGACAATATCTTCTCAATTATAGATTGAGCTATAGAAACATACCAATTAAATGTGATAATACTAGGGTTATATGCTCAAATTGCTGACAATTTTACTAAGCCACTATCATTAAACATCTTTTACAATATTAGAGGAGAATTAGGCATGACTAATGTGATGATCTAAGAATGAAACTTTAATATTTTTGTGCCTGAAATTACAATGTTGAATATGCTCTCATGAAACTAGTCTTTGTCTTAGATAAAGTAAGTCACCTCTATACAGTGCTCTACAATCACTTCGTCTGAATTTTGATTTTTGAGGTCGAGTACACCTTGTTTTCCTGTAGAATTAACTTACAGCTATCGTTATCACATCTGACTCTATTTTTAGCATGAGTTATTCTCTCTTTCCAAAAAGATCATATCAACTACCTCCTATAGCCCCTACATTCAATTTATTTTAACCCCTGAATCACAATCTTTCTCTGCACCACAAAGATGAAAGTCTTCAGAGAAGAATGCTTTGAAAGCAATCACAACGAGAAGACAAGGGCATGGTGGGGACTGAAGAATCAACCATTGCTACTTCAATTGGTTCCCTGGACGGATAATAATGCCTCTGTTTACACATATCTTGCAGAAGGATTTCTCTTCAAACTCTGGCATTGCAAAACTTCATCTTTACTCTCATCACTGCCAGATAACCCTAATTCACATATTACCATCATCTTAGGCATTTGAAGAGGAGGGGAATAGAACCACCAAGTATATTATATCCATCTTCAACCCCTTATCTTCCCATCCACCATCTGCAACTTTGATTTCTCACACTTGAAGAAATCTCTCCAAGTTTTGGATGCACATCCCCCTACTATGTGGACACTCCTCCCTCACAATCTCTTACTCCATCTCCCCAAACTTAGAATGTTTGTATCTAGGCTAACTTACTTTGCATCTTTGCTTGTACTGAAATGAAATGAAATACCATCTTTGTTTGCCTATCTCTTCATATTTGGCCTATATTTATTGGGAGTGATGTTTCTTTTTGCTTATGAGAAAAATGGAGAGAAAGACTATGCAAATTATCTCAAAAAGGAAATATAACCATGCATAATCTTTAAATAATCAGGGAGAGAATACATTTCAAATAATTAGGGGAATATATATATATATATAACAAGACAAAGGAAATATCAGAAGATGGCAACTTGAGGAATGGTTTAATTTTACAATATTTTTGACTAAATACATTAAGGGAAGATTATCTTTTATGAGATAATTTTTAATCAAGTTTTGTCATCATCAAAAAGGGGGAGAATGTTGGTATTAATGCATGATTTTGATGATAAACATACTAATAGTTGTTGCCAAGATTTTAGTATACAGAATCAAGTTATAGGTCTTACAAAAAATAAGCACAGAAAATATATTCCAAGGCGTCAAGGCTTAGGTGAGTAAAGAAGCAAAAGATGAAGTGTCGTTATAGATAAATCACAAATGAAAAAGATTTAGTTGTTTTCATTTGTCTATCAAAGTGGAAGATTATATGTGACAGATGTAAAGTAGTGTGCATACAATAGATTTCATCTATCAAAAGCAAGCCACAGTTGAGCTAATGGTCATCTGTTAGCAGTAGACAAAGACAAAGAAGTGAAGATCCTATAGCAGGAGCAGTGAAAGGTCATATGGCATAGCAAAGACTTCATCTATCATAAGTGAGTCAATGATCATCTGCAGTGAACAAACAAAGCAAAAAAATGAAGGTTTTATGGCAGAGCAAAAAGTTCATTTGGCGAAGCCGTGAAGGGAATTCGTCTGCACCTCAATGCTCTGTCACTTATAATAGATAAGCCATCGAGACGAAGCAATAAAGAAAATTCGTCTGGACTCCAAAAATCCATCTGCGGTTGTTTCGAGAACGCGTCGCGGAGAGCGCGCTCAAGAAGTCAGATCAGGCATAGTAAATAATGAGGAAGAAACGA
>JAYJMB010066110.1:3411-25199 GCA_036873735.1 Pouteria campechiana
TGTTGCGTATTCCTGGTTTCTGGAAATGGGTTTTCTTTCTATCTAGGCCGTCCGTGCATTCACTTGGAAAATTTAAAATACAGTTGATTTGTGGGTATGATTTCGCTTCTTCCATTTAAACCTATTTTCTCCGCTTTCTCACAAATTTATGAATAGCCTTTTTCTCCTGGAAGCAAAAAAAAGACTTTAATTTCTGTCGTTTCTTTCGAAAATCTGGACTGCATGCTTGCTTGGTTCTCCGCTTTTAACTCTTCTTATGAAATAAAAACTGTTTGCGTGTGTTTTCCAGATAAATGAATTCGAAGAAGAGAAAATTAGCCACCCATCTCTCTTTCCCTTTTGTTTGACTCATTGATCTTGGAATCATCTTCGAAGGTTTCTTTGAAGGCATTTTGATCAAATGCTTTTGGCTGTTGGCTATACAAGCCCAAAACAAAAGGGACGGCTTTTCTGTCTGTTGTTTTACGTGTGTCAGACTAGTGATGATTCACAGCTTTTAAGCTTTTCGTGAAGTCCTGCATTGCTGGTCCCACAGGGTTCGAACGTTTGTCTGCCATGGACCCAAAATTTTAAACTCGGATAGGATTGTGCTCACAGCATTTTCCCCCTTTTCTCTTTCACCTGAGCAGTTTCTATGTTGATAAGATCCCAATCAGAGAAATCAAGCGAACAGATGCAATGGGTGGTGACTTCCCCTCCAAGCCAATGTCACTGTATGCCACAATCTGGGACGGCTCCGCATGGGCAACTTCAGGTGGGAGATACAAGGTCAATTACAAGTATGCTCCTTACATTGCAGAATTCTCCGATCTAGTCCTCCATGGCTGTGCTGTGGACCCCGTTGAGCAATCCTCCAGGAAATGTGATGACGGACATGAAGATCTCAACCGCTTATCAGCGAACGGCGCTTTGATCACACTGGACCAACGGTCGAAGATGGCAGAATTAAGGAAGAAGCACATGACTTACTCCTACTGCTATGATCATGTCCGCTATCGCGCATCCCCACCGGAGTGTGTCGTCGACCCACGCGAGGCAGACAGGCTTGGAAGGTCTGGTGGGGTGAAATTCGGTGGCCGCCACCATGTCCACGGCAAGCGGCGCCACCACAGTAGCAGCAGAAGCTCCAGCAGCAGCAGCAGACTGTACTCTTAAGTTGAGAATGTATTTAGTTGGGTGTATGCTTCATTTCATTGTCCTTATTTTTTTATTTTGGGATTTTCGTGGGGTTTGTGTGTATAACGAGAGGAATTTATTGGGAGGGAAGTTGGTGATACATATGTAGACTTATAGGGTGTTATCATATCATACCTAGTCCTCTGATGTGTTCCTTTTGAATTGATTTTTGTACTTCCTATACCTGATATTAATAAATATTTGCACCCCAAAAATAATAAGAGAGCAATAAAAGGTGTGGGCCAGCATTTTCCTTTTCCTGTTTGTTGTCTGAGACTATGATGCCGCTGGGCCATAGATGAGATGAGGAAAGGGCTTGGAATTGGCTTTGTGGGGGAGGGTGGGGGGGCTTTTGTGGAGGTCTTTGTCAGGGAGGAAAGTGCTGGTATGGTTTAAAAGGGACAGGTGGCCGAATGCGTAGGCCCTTGATTTTGCTGTTGGGAATGGATGTGCTGGGACCATGGGGAAGAAAACAAATGAAGAAATCCTAAAAAATCTGCATTCAATGCGGTTTTGAAGTATTCCCAGAGGGTGGTGTGAGTGGGGAAGAAAACAAATGAAGAAATCCTAAACAGTCTGCATTCAATGCGGTTTTGAAGTATTCCCAGAGGGTGGTGTGAGGCGGTTGGAAGTTTGGGCGGACAAAGGCTGTGGTTTTGGTGGAGCTTTCTGTTTTCTTGCTGTTATTTATGTGTACTTGAATGCTTGAAGTGAAGACCAAGGAATAGCACAGGAAGTTCTTGACATTGGATTCATCCATGGATGCTTGCACAAGCATTGTATTGCAGACAATTGGATTGGGTGGCTGTGGTTTCTGTCGGTCCTTTTTTTTAATTAAAGGGGGGTTGACGTTTGTTTTGATAGAGTGATAATAACCTCAATATAAAATAATGAAAGCATCTTTGGCTATATCTGCGTATCATGTGAAGTCTGTGCAATTATTCAACTACTATTTTGTTGTTCTGTGTTCCACTTGCGTGTGGGAATCCGGCCCGTCTGTCCAAAAGGATGGGGCCCACCACAAAGTCCACTGACAATGAAGAAGACTGTAGCTAGATTGATCTAAGAGAGACCGATATTTCTCTCTACTCCTACCGTACGTCTCTGGAAGGGCCTGGCAAATGGAAAGTCTAGAGATCAGCAGCTTTGTGCCCTGTTTCGAGGTGTTTTGGAGACGACCGAATTATCTGTCGCCCGAATGCTTCACGCAATGCAAGGGTCGTCTGTGTTAAAATATCCCTTGCACATGCCCGCTCAATCTCAGTGGGTCCGCATGCTCCCAGCTCAGCATATCAAAAAATACGTTTCTATCGTATACACTTCCAACTCAACATATGAAAACTACGTTTCTATCATATACACTTCCAACTCAACACATGAAAGCCGCCGTTCACCTGATGGGTCTCCCACAATTGAAAAAGTGGTTGCTTTGGCTAGTTTGGTTTTATGCCGTGCATTTGTAAGGGGTTTCCCATTTCAACCGCGTGTGTAAAATAGGTTGGAGTCGTTCCACTCCAACCTGACCAAACAAACATAATGGGTAGGCAACGTGGATTTGATTGGAACTAAATGGAACGAAATGAAAATTCACGTGAGACGTATAATAAAGTTAGGGAACTCTAACATAGATATTTGTAATCCAGCTGTCATTGAGTCATGTCATATCCCAAATCTAATGGGATGCCTCTCACGACTACTACGCAGTCTCCTGAATATAGGACTGTAGGTATGTATTTTTCTAGAGTACTCCTCTAGACATGAATCAACATCCTACTCACGTACTGGCTAAGTACATATCTTGGTTATGCATTTATACTCAAGTACAAAAAGACCAAGTATGCATCCTCTGAACATAAGCTCTGTTTATTTTTCATAATCCTTACTAAAGTCCCTTACTGACTTGAGCATCAGAGCGTCTATGCCGGGATCACCCCGGGCACCCTCTAATATTTTCTCTATCTTGCAGGTTTTCACACAAGATTCTCAGATAGCGATTTGGGCGAGACCTCAACATTGGCACCATTTATGGGAATGTTCATTGAAGCAAAGCTATGTCAGATGAACAAACAACCAACATGAATGTTCCTCTAAACTATTCAATGGGGGACAATCCTTCTCCTGTTGTTGATCAACACTCTTTAAGATTCAATTCGTCCACTTTCAGAACTGATTTGCTTATTGAGCAACTGCTGCAAACTAACCACGCCATGATGCAACAAATGATGCAGCAGCAGAAAAAGCAAAGTCAGTTCTACGTCAAAATACTTTCAAACAATCCTCAAAGGAATCTCCAACTATAATAATTAATTCTTAACCTCCCCAATGATCTATACATTGCTCATCTTATCGAAGTCAGGAATCTTGCGGACCTGTAAGCCAACTTCGAGATTGAGAATGAGATTTAAAGGCAAAACCCTCTCCCGGTTCCACGAGAAGAAAGACCTAACACCATGCCTTTGTATGAGCCGATCCTAAACAGAGCCATTGATGCAGAAATTAGAGAAGGCGCCCTAGCCATAGCCCAAGTTGAAAATCAAGCAGTTCCACTTCTAGATGAAAAAAATATCAGAAGAACCATAAATCAGCCAGCCATATCCACCAATGTGGTCAGGGAGCCAGTTCAAAAGCAATAAAATTGTAAGACCATCAAGGAACCGAGGGAAGAAGAAGCACAATCACAAGTACAAATGAAAGCCTAGAAAATTATGAAGGAAAGAATCAAAGGATTAAAGAGAAAATTTTCCAAAGGACTCGTAAAGTATGTGGGAATCATTGAGCAACTACCCTTCGTAAAAGAAATCATGAAAAAATCTCTCCCGAAAGGGTTCAAGGTACCACATGTGGACGTTTACAACAATAACACGGATTCGGGCGATCACCTCTTTAAATTTGATGGCCAGATGAATCTAGTTGGAGCTTCTAACGCAATTAAAAACCAAATATTCCAACCAACATTAAAAGGAGCCATATTGTCTTGGTATCATACTTTGGAGCCCGAATTCATAAGTATATTTAGAGAGTTACAAAGACACTTCCTAACAAGTTTCATTGGACAACAAAAGCAAAAATGAACTGTGGAGTCATTGATTACTGTTCAACAAAAAGAGTGAAAAACCCTTAGAGAATATGTGGATCGGTTCAATCAGCTTACTCTCGATATCGATGGACTAAATCAAATCATATTATTGGCAGCGTTATAGAACGGGATCGAAAGTAAGCAAATCAAATATCATCTACGTTTGAAGCCACATAAAAGCTACTCATAACTCTTAAAAGCCTTAAACAGGCAAATTGATGTAGAAGAATTTGTTGAAGCAAACAACTACAACAGATCTCTGTAATAAAAAAGAGAATTATCCAAAAAAATAAGAGGTCCCTCCATCAATGAGAAAAGGTATGAAAACTATACTCCTCTAAATAGGTATCACACATACGTCTTTTAAGAAATAAAATATCAAGTTTACGTTTCTCAACTTCGCTCACTAAAATCGAATCCCGAAAAGTAAGAATCACATAAATATTGCCTCTACCACAAAGAGAGGGAATATGATACCGAAAACTGCAGGCAACTTAGAGAAGAAATTAAAATTTTAATCAAAAAAGGAAGATTACAGTGATATGCAATCTATAATGTGCGAGGAAGGAAAAGTGTAAGCAATAGAAGGGAAGACACCAGTAGACAAAGAAACAATTCCTGGAGAACAAAAAAAGAGATGCTACAATAGAATTCAATCTTCCAATAGCCGGGACCATCGACTAAGCCAAGTAGATTAATTTGCTTGATATTTATGCTATAGTAAATTCATAATTACAATTTTTATATCCCTGAAGATTCAATTTATATTTTCTTGCAAAATGTTACATTTAATCTATGAAGAATCTTTTATCATAAATGTCTCTACTCCTCTATTAAAGCAAAATTTAAGATCGGAACCCAAACCTGTAATAGAAAGGAATTCTAGAAATGTGAAAAATAGAAGACCGAAACCCGAACCTGCAATAGAAAGGGATGCCGGGAAACCAACCATGAAAACCAGAACCTGAACCTACAATAGAAAGGGATTCCGAAAGCGTGAAAAACAGAAGGTCATAATTCGAACCTGCAATAGGAAGGAATTCCGGGGAACCAACCGTGAAGACTTGAACTCGAACCTACAATAGGAAGGGATTCTAGAAGAGTAAAAAATAGAAGACCGAAACCCAAACCTGAAATAGAAAGGGATTTCGAGAAACCAATCATGAAGACCAGAACTCAAACCTATAACAGGAAGGGATTCTGGAAGTGTGAAAAATAAAAGACCAAAATCCGAACCTGAAATAGAAAGGGATTCCGAGGAACCAACAGTGAAGACCGGAACGAGAATCTGTAATAAGAAGAGATTCCAGAATCATGAAAAAGAAAAATCGGAACCTAAATCGGCGATGGAAAGGGATTTTGAAAGCATAAAAAAGAACAATCGGAACCTAAACCGATGATGGGAGGGATTCCAAAACCTTGAAAAAGAAAAACTGGAATATGAACTGACGATGGAAAGGGATTCTGAAACCAAAAAAAAAGAAAAATTGAAACCTGAACCGACGATGGGAAGGAATTCTGGAACCATGAAAAAGAAAAATCGAAACCGAAGATGGGAGGAATTCTGGAAGTGTGGAAAAGAAAAATTGAAACCTAAACCGATGATAGGAAGGGATTCCGGAAGCATGAAAAAGAAAAACAAGAACCTGAACAGAATATGGGAGGAACTCTGAAAGCATGAAAAAGAAAAATTGAAACCTAAATTGACGATCAGAAGGGATTCCAGAAGCATAAAAAAGAAAAATCGGAACTTAAACCGATGATAGGAAGGGATTCTAGAATTGTGAAAAAGAAAATTTGGAACCTAAACCGACGAAGGGAAGGGATTCCAAAACTATGAAAAACTGAAACCTGAACCGACGATGGGAGGGATTCCGAAACTATGAAAAGGAAAAATTGAAACTTGAACCAATGATAAGTAAGAGTTCTTGAAGCGTGAAAATGAAAAACCGAAACTTGAACCTTTGATGGGAAGGGATTTCGAAAGCATTTCACCCAACTCCAGCTTTGGAAAAAGGGAAGCCAGATACGCAAAAATCATGTATATGAATTTGCTAAAGTTATATGAGCATTGATAAAAAATGGAGCTACAAAAATCATGTATGCGGATCCACAAAAAGGAAATGGGATAAGCTCCACTTAACTGACACCGGAAGCTGCACTTATCTGATACTAAACCGAGAAGCAAAAGTGGAAGCGGAAGTGAAAGTATACTTGTATTTACAACTCTACGAAGCCGGAGCACAAAACATACATACGGAACCATACAGCAGAAACTGGGACAATTGGATGGCGGATCCGTTGACAGCACCCAAGGAGCCTTGTCTTCGGCTTTCGAATAAGCGGAAGCCCTTAGCATTGATAACAAGTTCGACTTTCTGGAGGTCTCCGCTTCCGGATATGTGGAAGCCCCTATTGTTAACAAGTTCGACTTTCTGGAGGCCCCCGCTTCCGAATATGCGGAAGCCCCTAAAGCTAACATCAACGAATCATCATCAAGATCAAGGCCGATCAGCTAGTTCGACTATTTCCAACAGGTTAGGGAATCGCGTCCACAATCACCTTGGTGTGATTGATGGCTAGCTTCGGCCGATCCACTCACGCCACCCCTTTTCTAAACTCAGCAATTTCCAAACCAATATGGAACCGGAAAAGCAATAAATTCCGGAAGCACTACAGTGATCTGTCCATGAAGGTCAAGCCAACAATCAATCGTGAGAAGCAAACACGTGATTTAGGAAGCCACGTGTCAGAAATGTCCAGACGCTTCCGCCTTTTAAAACTGCTAATAAAATTTCCTAAGCCAAGCAAGATTACGGCTCCAAGCCAAGCAAGGTTTGGACTTCCCTTACTTCTGAAGCATTTATGGCTTAATAGTAGCCTACCTCTACTTTGTAAAAATAGAATAGTTATGCTACTTTTTAAGGCCAACCCGTATTTTAAGGCCCTTTTGGATTAAAACAATAAAAAGCATATTCAAAGCCCACTTTAGCTCTACTTCCGGCCCCCATACATATGGCTGGCTTATGGCTTTTCAAGGGCTTGTTTTTGATAGCACACTTGCCAGATCTAGAAAATAACATATACTACGAAGTGGCGCGAGATAACAAAGAAGTGAGAAAGATAAAGCATCCTCACAAGTGGATCCACAGAAGCTTTAACGGATCCATAAGAGGCATTGGCGTAGTGGATTTACAGAAGACTTAAGCGGATCCACAAGAGGCATTGACACAACAGATCCGCATAAGGCATTGACATAACGGATCTATAAAAGACTCAAGCGTATCAGCACGAGACATTGACATAATGGATCTGTGAAAGACTCAAGCAGATCCTAAGAGGTGTAAAACCAACTAAAAAGATGAGTTTCATTACACCTCCTTGAGGGGGGACTAATGTTAGGAAACTCTAACACATATATTTGTCATCCAATTGGCATTAAGTCATGTCAGATCTCAAATCTAATGAGATGCCTCTTTCGACTACTACATAGTCCTATGAATATAGGACTGTAGATACATATTTTTCTGAAGTCCTCTAGGCATGAATCCACATCTTGCTCACGTACTGGCTATGTATGTATCTTAGTTAGGCATTCACGCTTAGGTATAAAAAGACCAAGTATACATCCTCTGAATACAAGCTCTCTCTATTTCTCATAATCCCTATTAAGGTCCTTTACCGACTTAAGTGTCTGAGTGTCTATGTCAGAACTACCCCCGACACCTTCTGACGTTTTTTCTATCTTGCAGGATCTTCACACAGGATTCTTGGATAGCGATTTGGGCAAGACCCCAACAGATAGTAAGTAATTATTAACATTTGACAATAAATGTTAAGTTTAAGCCTTGAAAAATGAAATTTTTGAAGAAAATTCATTCTAATCAAATCTCATGGTTGACATGAATTGAATTTGATTGGAATAGATTTTTTTTTCAAAAAAAATATTTTTAGGACTAATTTAACATATATTTTTCATAAAAACTGTACTTTTTTCATTATTATCTATATTTCCACTACCTATCTTAACCTTTGTCACTTTATTCCCACATCATCTCCTATATTTTAACATCATCATTTCATTTAATTCCAATCAAGCCAATTTGGATTTAGGTTTAATTTAACCAAATCAATTTGCAAAGTTCATAATATAATATTTTGTAGATAACTCATGAATATAAGTGTATTTTCAATATTTATGTTAATTATTTTTTTAAGTTTTAGCCATTAAAATTTAAAACTAATATGTTAAAAATCTTAAAAGCTTATTTTAAAATTTATCAATGAAGTAAAAAAATAATGATTAAATTTTTTATCACAAATACATTAATTCATAAATGCATTTATATATTTTATCAATGATAAATTTATTGTAATTAAAATTTGATCATATATTTATAAAATTAATGAATATATTAGAATTTATTAATTAAAAGCAACCCAAATTGAGCAACCCTATCATTTTCTAATATACTTTTTCAATCACTAATATTATTGTTATCAAAAAAGTTCATTCATTTGATGTTTATTCATTTTAATTATTTAGTTTGTATACGCATTACAACTTTTCACCTCCAAAAGTTTACCAAAACAACCCCCTCTCCCTTGACCTCTTCGGCCGTGGAGGTATTCCACCTATTGTTTAGCCGATAAAGCGACCGTCGTTGTAAGACATTTCCTGAGGAAGGCACCGAAATCGATCAAACAGCACATGTCGTACGTGTCCCAGATCCAACAACATAACCGTAACTCCTTTTCTTTCACTTTTTTCATTGAAAGCTATCACATTTTTCTTTAATAAGGATGAAAATCCCTCTTCTTCTTCTCCCTTTTTTTTTTTAAAAAAAATTCCTTTTTGTTTTTCTTCTCCATCACTCTCTCTTCATTTTCAGCTAAAGAACGAAAGAGAAAAGGAAACGGAACTTTAGAATCCCATCTCACCCAAAAACAAATTATAAATAAATAATCGAAATCAAAGCACATTATGTAACAATTTCATTTTTCACGAGCCATGATTTTGATTGAAAATCTAACCCTCAACTTAAAAAAAAAAGTCATTTCAAATTATTTTATAAGTTTTCATTTGTATTTATCCAAGTTTTCATTAAGATCCTAAAAACACTACCAAGTATCATGGTTGATTTAAATTAGACGAAAGTATTAAGGTTTGTAACATGCATCTGATATCATGGATGGAATCAAAGCGGTTAACCCGTCCACATCCAAGTCCAGATATTGCTTTATGTTCGAAAGGTGGTATGGCTCCAACTATACACTTAAATCACCTCTTTCCTAATTGATAATTTAATATAGACAATAGTACAATGTTGAATTTTTACAATTTTAAAGAGGACTTTTGGAAAGTAAATGACCATCCTACCCATCGGTTCTGAGAAATCTATAAAAAATGTCATCTTTCTATTATTTGAAACTCAAATCACATACCTTAAGTCCAACTCCCATCTTAAACAAGGAACTAAGATTGAAACTGCAAAACAGCAATGGCAATAGCATTTAGAAGGCAGAACCACGACGCTGATAGGGTGCAACTAGGGTTGAGTTGAACTCAATCCCAACCGATCCGAACTTGAAACTTCTTGTCTACGATGACAATCAATTCAATCATTACTTGAAAGGGTAAAAACACCAACAGTGAAATTTTGTTCTTTATCCTGAATGATCAAGAGAGTCATCATGTCTATGGGTTGTCAGATAGATATCTACTTTGCCTCCGTTCTTTCCATTAAGTGGAAGAAGTTCTGGATAATCCTTTTTCCTTCCGTAGTTATAATACTTTCTGGGTGAAACTGAACTCCCTGCAGGTCATGAATTCTTTGCTCACGCAACATGCTAAAACAATAACAGTCAAATAAAATGAAGAAAAATGATTGATGCAGCTATGACATTAAATATGTTCAGTGATATCGTTCTAGCAAGGTTCCACGAAATCACAGTTGCTAGGTTGGCATTTTGTTGACTTCAGATTCAATTTGCAGTAATTAAGTTCATCATCAGTTTCTGGCTATTTCTGGCATTACAAGTTAATGTAAAATGGAGGTATATGCGCATGCCCAAATCACATGTGAACTCAGTATTCTCAACGTATATTTTCAATCAATATGCACAACAGACAAAATTGCAAGCATTAAACTTTTTAAGGAACCACTACACTCTCTGAAACCTAAGCATGCATAGGGCATGTGCAGAGAAGGAAGATTATTTCCATAATCCCTTTACAACTCCAGGATCCAGTGAGAGGAGAGAACCATTATAAATGTGCTAAATATTCACCATGGGCTTTGTCAAAGTCAGACTCAGCTTGATCAGGGGAATGTATAGCACTGGTAATGGGATAGAGAAGGGTAAATTAAACATGCTCACGCATAAGCGTGAAAATTAAGTCCAAGTATGACCCAGACCATGATAATGGACATGCCTACATGGAGCTGACTGGACAGGTAGGCTTCAATGGAAGGAATTTGAAAGACCCAAGCCCATGCCTGAATGGTTATTCACATATCAAAATCAATGGACCTGACCCAGCACAACGAATGACAACATAAAGTTGTGACAAAATACCAGTCAACAAATGCCTGGCAGGTATGTATAGCTATTCACACTTTGCAGCTCTATTAAAGGATCTTCACTTCAATTCAATTTACTGCCTTGACATCCATCACATCATGAATTAAAAGGATAAGACTTTTGTTTAGGTCAAGAGAGAAATGAAATGACAGAACGCTGAAGTAACCTACCACTAGAAATGACAAAGAAATTCACCTGGATATGCTTGTACATTTTGTGTCTCACAGCCATGACCAATCCATCTTCCGTCCATGCTGTTATTTCCAGTGCATCACTTGGGAAACTGTCATTTTCTATCACAAGGCTGTGATATCTGCCAGCAGTGAAAGGACTGCAAAAATTTTTGAAGTTATTATCCAAATTGCTTGTATCAGACTATGATGTTTGTTTAAAATGGATGAACGATTAAAAACATGCTGGATCCATCCTTCTAGATGGGGCATACTTGAATACTCCCATTTCACCAAGATCAGAAACATAAAAGTTTTAACACATTTGCCTACAAATAGCTTTTTTCCAAATAAGTCTGATTCAGATCCAACAAAAAAGAGGAAAACAAAGTTACCAAGAGCACAATTGGATGGTTCTCAAAATTTTATATTTAGATAGAGTTGAGTTATTTATTTCCATTTTGAATTTAGGTGGGCCATACTTGGCACTAAAAAGTAGAAAGTGGGATGAATGTCCTTCCTAATTTCTCTACAGATGTCTAGCCCATGTGATTATACATTCATCTGATCATTGGACAATCAACCTTAAGACACTGGACAAATCCAACAATCAGTTTAGATAACATTGCTTAGGGCGACAAAAGATTTAAGGGAAAGCTCACACCCAAGAGTTCCTAAAGAGAAAAATTCATTCAACCACCATTGCAGTCTCACAGGACACAAATTGTACCAAAATGCACAGCAAGTTTGCTGTTCAGTTGATCCAAATTGCAATTTGAGGGTACCTGGGCTGAATCAGGTAACCTGCAGACAGACATACAAGAGAGATGATCTCTAATCTGAAGCATTTTGGGGAATCCAAGATCAACAAACTATGGACCATATGTATCATGCATGCAAGCCAAGACCACTCGTCTCTGCAGCAGAAGTATACCATGTAAATTTCTTCATTGATAGCAACGTTATAACAATCGGATGCAGAAAGAATCACCACTGCATGAGGTGGTGCCGTGATAGAGGTGATACACATCCGGCGCATCCAACTACTGTGCCACTGTGGTTGATGGAAAATACCACAAAATCATACCAGTAAGATGATGAAAATTAACTTATCTCATGACTACAGATGGAAAACTTTAAAAGACTTAGAAAAATAAAGAGAGAAACAAATAAAAGAGATCCATGCCAGCCATTGACAATTAATGACTGTAGTCCATCCAATAGAATGAATCAGACGTCAAAAGATGTCTTATCAGATAAGAGCCATCTAGAATCTCCAGGCAATTGAATTACGTCAGAGATGTCCACATGTATGGGAGATAGAAGAGTGCAGTTAGCTCCTCTTGATGTTATCTCAATCCAAATCCTGCCAATCAAGAAACTTCTACCTACCATGGGCTGTAAGCTACAAATGATGGGACAGCACTCTGGTTTCAGAAGGGATGTTAAATCAGAAAGTGGGGAAATTCTCAAGAGATATTGGAGAGGTACTTCAAGTAAATTTTACTCAAAATGACTAAAATGCCACATGGATCATTTTGGGATGTTTTTCTTTCTTCCTTAAAAGGTAAAAAATTATGTTTGATAGGAAATCCATAAATAGTATGCTACTGAAGTGAAGAATAGGTTTTTTACTCTTTTTTCCCAAAAAAGATTTCCATTGCAAAGAACTTAGTACTGGCTTTGAAAGGTTACGCTTTGGCATTCTAACAGTGAGGAGTCAGTTTTCAATGCACCAAAAATTGAGTTTATGACCTAAAGACCTAGAAGTGAAATTTTGCAACCATTAGACCTCTATGCATGGTCAGCAAGCCTCAGTTTTTTGCACGTTTCTGCACCAAACTGGGCTTAGGACAGGCCTATACATCATTTTCACATGGAATTTGTGTACACATGAACCAGTTAATCAGTAAATCATTCCAGAAAAATAAACAACAAATATGGGCAATCTGAGCAACTCTACTACATTCTCAACAGGCTGCAAGTAGTTTCTAAATATTCCAAATCACTGAAATAAAATGAACGACACTGAAAGAATGCTGAGGCCCCTCTTTGCATTCCTATGGAACTTGTACTGATGGTATGACGGCTACCATTTTGACATCATTTCACTTGTGAATAGGGAATGACAGTAATGTACCACTTCGACGGTTTGACCTCCATTGTTATTGTTGATCAAGCATGCCCCTCATCATTATCTCAGGAACGGAATGATTCAATGATCACTCAATTTTGAATTGCATGCATCTAAAAGAAAACCTTGCCTCAAAAAAATAGTTTATACAGTGATTACAAGGAGTTCAATTTTAGGCATCTCACAGGTATCATATAACAAACAGTATAGCTACTAGGTGTATATTGAAGAAATAAAGTTCTTACTTCGGTAAACCAGAAAGCAAGCCATCTTCTCCCCTTTCATTATGATACACAAGAGAACTCTTTCCATGCATAACGCCATATGGAGAACACACAATTTTTCCTGAAAGCCAATAAATGGTCTTAACAATGAAGCTAGCTCAGTTTCTCTGGCTACAATGTTTCCTAGCCCCCATATATAGCAACACCATGCCCAATTTTTATGTGTTGAACAACTATCCTGTTCATCAGGCATGATTAATGGTGTACGTTTGCTGGCTCAAAAATGAAGTCAGAATAATCATAAAATGATCATGGCATGAAATATAGCTATGCTGAAAGAGAATGGCCAAGCTTTTGCATTGTGCATAAGTTTCTAGCCGGTGGTCAACCATCCACCAAATGAGTAGAATAATGCTTAGTGACCAAGCTTTTGAACTATACATTATTTTCTAGTCTGTGGTCCACCATCCACCTAATGAGTTGAATAACCTGTTTTCTTTATCCCAGCTATTGCATATCTCAGATGCTACACATGAAGAGGTTCAGAGTTGGAAACAACATGTGGGAGTGTATCTAATTATGGCTGAATATTTCAGTGCCAGCTATTTCCAGAAGCTAATGCATTTTGGTGCATATCCTTAAGAGGATTAACAACCAAAAATTGGCATGCATTAATAATCCCATTACTGTCAAATTTTCATCCTTTTTTTCCCTATGACATTGTACTGCATTTTCAAAGGCATAAGAATGAGTAATAATATTGGCCACAGCAATGGGATGACTGGTCTTTTATCATCTGACAAATAATGCAAGTAGCTATTGCAGATGAAGGTACACAGCAGCAGCAGCAAATCTGCAGGGGCATACCTCCAAAAGCCTCTCCAATGCACTGTAAACCCATACAAACTCCAAATAAAGGTATACACGGCCCAAGTTCAAAAACAGTTTGCAGTGAAATCCCCGACTCCTGGGGTGTACCTTTAAAGCAGAAGCAAAGTGTAAATGCCTAAACACAAGTAATTTTACATCCTTAGACAACGTATATAATGAGATAAGGTGCCTCACCAGGTCCTGGAGAAATAACTATTCCTCTTGGGTTTCTCCTAGACAAAAATATGTCAGAATTAGTTTGGTGAACATTCTATTATTTACAATGCCAAATGACTAAGAAACTTCAAGTATTACAATATAACAGCATCCCACCAAGGCCTGATCCAACAGGACAGAATTTGTACTGACACAAAATCTGTTAAAAATTTAGGAATTGATCCTCACTTGGGTGGAAATGGCCCAAAAATGTCTCGGATAGGACCATCCTACTGCAGGTGCATTGTATCTAACAATGCTGCTAAGGAAAATTAAAAACCACAGAAGAAAGGGAGGTTGGTTGGCTAGTATATTCCAAAATTGAAGTTCTGCTGAGTTGAATCATGCAATCTCAGTCAAATGAAATGGGTGAATCAAGTATGTAGCTATGTACCCACTCCCTAAGGATCTTCATTGCATAAAACCAACAGAAATTTACATGGGCATTTATCACATGCATGAATGGGATAAATACCTACGCATTGAAGAAAAGATAACTCACTTTTTTATCTCCATGACTGTAACTTCATCATTCCGGTAGACTTCAAAGTTTGCACCGAGCTCTCCAATGTACTTCAACCACACAAAGATGCAGTTAGAAACAGAGTGCCTAAGAATTTATTTTGTTTCCTTGATGGTACAAGAGAAAGGAAGTTCATTTTCATGGTTAGAATATGCAGTTATCCTGAAAGAAACTAACACAAGCACTGAAAGTAAATTAAACACTAGTACATTTTCTGAGAAAGGAATTTGGGAATTCATGCAGCATGAATTTGGGAAAATGTGGAATCAACTTCAACCAATTCAATTGAGGATTAAGAAACCTGAAAATAACTGTTTGACTAACCAGACAACATCATCATGTAAGGCAGCAAACACCTTATATGTAATTATTTATCTATCAATCCTGCACTTATCCACAAGGATTTGCTTCCAGTAACCAAATCAAACGTCAGGGATTGACAAAGCTCATCATTGATGAGCCTGCCAATCACCATCCAACCCACACCTGCAAACACCTTCAAGGGTGCACTTTCTGAGTACTCCCATTTCTTTCCAAAAGGATCAACAAAAGTACTGATTTACCAACTTTGGGATTTGCAGCTAATGAATAATAACATGTAAATGGGACAAAATGGCATATTAACAGGAGTAACAATTTGGCATCAACAATTCCTAATATATATAGCTTACCTAATTGACAAAAACATCCAAATGCCCCCAAGGTTTTATATTTTAATGGTCTATTTGGTTAGTGTGAAGTCAAAAGTTTCACCTGAAAATAGGTGAAAATGCGTCACCAAGAAAGGAAAGGATCTCCACCATATTGTGAACAAAGAAAATTTGATAGGCATTTTAACGAGAAAGATAGGCTTGATTGCGTACTAAATATGTAACAATGAGGAAAATTAGAGTTTTTAGGGTAGGAAAATATGGGCATACCCAGTGCACGATTACCCATTAATGCAAGGGCACGGAGAGGGCAAGATGTATGCGGTAGAATAAATGAGAGGAGATAAATTTTTTATTTTCAGTGGAAGATGGAATTGAAATGAAAATTTTCAACTGAGCAAATGAATGAAGTCATAAGCCAAAAGAGTCAGGATAATCCAGACCATTCCATCATTATAATCAGATATAGAGGCTAAATGCATGACTTTCATCTAGATCTGTTCAACTTATACTGATTTTCATCTAGATCTGTTGATCCTATTAATTTGGATTGAATCATTCTCATTTACATGGATCCCTACGAGCAAATCTATACTTGAATCATTCTCATTTATATGGATCATACAACGTGTGTACTCTGCGGACTCTGAACTATTTATTTGGGCAAGTGGCGGTTCTCTTATTGAATGCTTGAGCCAGCAAACATTTTTCTCTCATCAAGTTCTTCATACGCCTCAATGTTAACTGGTTAACACGAAGTTGAGATTCCTACAAGATAATTTTAAGTCATTAATCCATGAAAGATCATCAAACTTCAGACCTTGGACAGCATGTCCTGTAACCACCAAATCACAGGAAAATAAATACAACTAAATGAGCCCCGCATGCATTATTATCAACCTTCGGAAAGAGAGTAATGGGCTAATTCAGTGTAACCACAATGAAGGGCTAATTCAGTAGAACCATGATTCCCAGTTACCTATCTTGAACTCAGCCAAGCTGTCGAGTTTACAAATTATCCAACTCCCTATCCCAAGTTCCCATCTCCTTTTTTCTGTTATTCTTCTTCTTGATTTCACTGTTTCTTCTTGTTCGCCAAAAGCTTACCAACTCTGATAAGACTAACCCGAGAAATGAGAGAATTTCCTCACCTGGCAAAGATTGTAAGTGAAGCTGTCATAATTATCAATGACAATGATCGGATTCTCCACCACCCTCGTCGCATCTCTAGCCAATAACGACGCTGGGGTGGCGCCCGCCGCGGCAGCCGCAGCCGTTGCTTTCAAGGGAGCATTGGGGCCCAGCGCTTCAAATGCGGATGGCAACTTTGCAAAGGCAACTCCGTAGCTACGGCCTGAAACCCAGCAACGAATTCAGCAGAGAAAAGTAGGTAGAAGGAAAAGAAGAGTAAAAGAAGGGTTGGGGTTCTTCTGAATTGCCTGCTGGAGCGCCGGCGGTTCTGGTAGCCTGCGATGCGGATGGGGTTTTGGAAGTGAAGGAGACGCTGAACAAGGATGGTAGAGCCGCCATTGTTGTGAGATGCGGATGAATGGGAGCAAGGAGCAAGAATTTGATGATGTCTGTATTCAGAGATCATTTGGATTTCTGAAGATTTTCCGCCGTGCGAATCTCGAGCGTGCTTCCCCCAAATTTAGAAAACGGAACGAGGGAAACACAGATGCCACGTCATTTGTATCCAGTCACCATCATGTGTAGCATTCATGTATCGTTGAATGGAAAATCCATGTGCTACTCAATTTGGGTCAAGAACTCGCTCGAGCCCATCGAAAGTGTGAGTTTTGTCTCCCGAGCTTCTGTTACGGTGCGGAAGGAACTCTTTATGTGAATCTATTTGGGCCCATTAGAGGTCTATCATGCCATGGAAGGACAGTCTTCATATAGGGAAATGTAGAAATCATGGCATTGCCTTTTCCATTTATGAGATTGTGTATATATACATTATTTAAAAGAATTCAAAAAATAAACTTTCTTAATCTAGATGACTTTCTTGAACTAATGATTTCCTTAAATCAAGGATTATACAAATCAAATAAATCTAAACTAGGAAAAAAATAAATTAAATACACAAAAATTCAAAATTATACAATTGTAATTACGTACATTCTCCAATACCATGAACTAGTCCAGCGGCGCATAGTGATGATTCTAGAATTGAAACTATTGAGAGTAAGGTGAAATTGAATTATAATCCAAGCAATGAAGGTTTAGATCTCCACGGAAGCAAGGTTGAAAATAAAGAAAATGGGCAAAGGAAGATGAAATGCTCTTTAGAAATCATAGGCTTTGGTAGGGGTTGGGGCTGTTGGGTGAAAGGGAAAATGAATTCCTCTATGCTTTAAATGCCTCTTAAGGGGTATTTTTGGTATTTTGTTAAAAAATAAGAGACCGATTTCATGAAATTTATCAGATTTTATTTTTCTCTATCCTAAAGGGATGTTTGGACGGGGAGGGATGAAAATCCTTTTTGTAAAATGGATAATAATAATGTTATGGAATAAAGATTGGTGTTAGTCATAAAGCAAGTAAGAATATTAGAAATAAACAAAGAAAAGGTAATGAACTAAGGTAAGCACTAATACACCAAGGGTGAAAAAAAAAATCCTTTTTCTTAGAAATTTAAATTTCCCAATATCCCTTAACCCCTAAATCCTAATACAATGCAGAAAAACAACATTGAGAGCTCGCTTTGTGCCTTGGGTTCATTTCTACCGCAACCTGTCTAGGCTTGATAAAGGACTGGATGCTGCATGTGGAGAAAACGACGACATGAAAGGCCTCTTGAATACTGAAAAGGAGCCATTGTCTAGATTTTAAGGCGGAAAAAAGCACCACAATCTATAATGGGCCCTAGATGATCCAGCGAATTGGCAGCTTTACGCGTGGGCTTTAGGAGCCTTTAAGCGAATATTCTCCACTGGAGCCAGCCGGATATTCCCTGAAATGTGAAAGATCCCACCATCGCGGAGACGTTGTGCATTTTCACCGGCCAAAATTAGTTAGCATGCCCCGTACGATAGACCACGTACTTGCCACGCGGAGGCTTGAGAGTTTACCCAAGTAATTGCAACTCTATTTTTTCTAACCTCCTTGAACTGCTGCACTTATACCAACCATTGAAATCTCACTCAAGCTTACCCTTTCACCTGTGAAGCTTTTTGAAGCTCCAGGAATCTAGAATTTAAAACTTTAAGTTTTTATTTTATTTTTAAAACTCCAATCTTGCCCCAATGTCCCTAAAAGAATTTAGGTTACATTTGAATTGATGACTAAGATTAGAAGAAATCAGGATGCATTTGAATTGATGACTAAGATTGGTATGAATATCACTTAAACCCCTCCCACGTGGGACTCATGAGAGGGGCAACTACGTAAATAGCATGGGGGACAGCTTTTGGAAACATGTAAGCATGGGTGGGTGCATGTGTATAAAGGTAGTGTGAGCTACATGGTGCTTTTCTCTCCGCTCGATAATTTTGATGGCCAACAAAAGAGCAGAGAGAAGAGAGGTGAAGAGGGGAGGTGTTGTTGCTATAAAAACACCGAAATCAAGAAGAAAAAATAACTAAAAAACCTTCACGGGTCATCACAAAGGTAAGTGAATAGATTAACTCCTTTAACTTGTATAATTTTTAGATACGTAAAGTCTGTGTATTCATGTTATTATTTACAAGATTTTGAATGGTATGGATATATGTTATATATATATATATATGAGGAGTGATCTTATGCACATATGTGCATGAGAAGTTTTATACGCACAAGAAAATCTGCTATGATTGGCTTCCATATGGGCTTGGCAGGAGTTTTCAACTCCCACTCAAAGTCAACTTGCGTATTCCGGAAATAAGACTCCCACTCACAGCCAATCATGTTCTAAATTTTATAATTTGGTTTCATTATACTGGGATGATGTTATTAGAGGAGATGACCTCAATCTTCCTTATGATAGTTTTATTAATATTCATTGTACCAAAGCGTGTTGATGGCATTTGGCAGTTCATCTCAGATTTTACAGTAGGTGTTGAAGGTGTTAGTGATGTTTGCAGTTTGAGTATCTTTGACTTTAGAAGTCGTGGAAATAGCAACTATGGCTCAATGCATAATGCTGCACTAAACCAAAGAAGTTCTCAGGGGAAAATGGAGAAATCATTCTTAAGTTTTCAGAGCAACTATCCTACATGGGAACCAAACACTCAAGGCCAGGATTTCATTTTAAATCTTAGACATTTCAGAGAAGAGCAAACGCAATGCCATGAAACCCAACAAACATATTCACCAACTCGACCATGGTAACTAACCCTGAATTCAAGAGGTTGCAGTGAAGCACAAGGCCTTTGTTATCCGGGGCCTATTCCTCAAAATCCATGTAAATTGGATTCTCTTTGGTCAATTACTATATATTAAAGAACGCATCCTTATTTGCTTGACTGGTATTACACATACCGGACTTCACTTGCAAATGAGAATGTAGCCCACCGCCGGTCAACATTAACTAAAACGAGCACCACTTGTCAATCAACCAATCATTTCCCCATAGCCACAAGATGGACTAAATAAGTAGGGATTATATAAGCACAAACTATATTATTATAACCATACCAATAGCCACAATCCATAAGGTATATAGATGATGAAAGTACATAACTGAATAAAGTATATCATCTTTTAATATATACAATCTCTCATCAAATTTACTAATTACAATGCGTCCTATATATTACAATAAATATTATGATCATCACATCTCATAAGTCCACAAAACTCATATATATCATATTAAATAATATAATTAACTAGACAGCTTCAATTCTCCATGCCTGGAGTTCCAACTCCAGATTGGTTTCCCTCGGATAAACCTGTTGAGATTTTAAAATAGGGTGAGCCGAGTAAGTAGGTAAGTAAAAGCAACAGATGACTTTTTTTTGTCATACTTGAACCATCACTTATCTACCCATTGGCTAATCATATCCAACATAGTTATAAAATTCACACCAAGTTTTATATAAATTATAAACATCGACCAAGTCTGACCATTGATCAATCATATGACCATACCAACCTAATGCCATGTTCAAGAATCTCGGGCTATTACATAGCCCCACACAAGCAATAATTATGCAATATAAACAAGCACTCTCAAATCATATTATGAATGTAAATTCAGATATGAACATGTCACATGTCTGCCCGATTGAACCCCTTATTACTCAAATCATATGCATCTCATACTCATGTCACATACCTGCCTGATCAAACCCCTTATTACTTAGGTCATATGCATCTCATCACATCTAGCCATTCAGGTTCATCTCTCGGTTATACAGGACGGGCAAACTGCCCCATCATCATTATTATGTGCATATTTCAATCACTCATGTCATCTTACATGATACATACCAAATGTCATGCCATGTATCATCTACCACATGTGGCCCAAGGCTCATTTTTATTTTCATGCAACATCACTAATATATACAACTATGGTTCCAATACTTTAACATGTCATGCATGTTTTAAACTCGCCCAACAAAGTCCATAAATAAGATATGTTTTTCACTTAGGCATTCCATCAACAAATGTAAGATAAAATTCACAAAACCATAAATCATAAGAGAAAATACAAAAAAAATATATAAAGCATGTTCAATAAATTAAAGCCTCATTCCAATCATTCAAAAAAGAGCTTAAAATATAAATTTAACACAATTTATTATGGCCCAAGCACAATGCATAAAAGTCATATAAATAGGAAAAGAAATTTGCATGAGTTTAGAAAATCATTTCCTATTTACTCAAAATGCAAGAATTTAAGCTTTTGTACTAAACTCTTGCCTCCCAAGATTTTCTTACACCTTCCCACTTCCAAATATTTTAAATTTCAACCAATATGAACTTCTTTCTTTTAAAGATAGTCATTCTCCTGTAAAAAAAATGATTTAACTTTACTATTTATTATTACTATTGACTATTGACTATTTATCATTCATTGATACTATTTATATGCACTATTCACTGTTCATTATTTACTATTTATTATTCATTATTCACTATTAATTATTCACATAAATAGTAAATTACTATTCATGTACACTGTTCACAATTACTATTCACAATGTACAAATTTTATTTTTCATTTTTCGTCC
>JAYJMB010066121.1:0-15404 GCA_036873735.1 Pouteria campechiana
GGTCATGACGTTCCGTTCGCATTTCGTTTCTTCCTCATTATTTACTGTGCCTGATCTGACTTCTTGAGCGCGCTCTCCGCGACGTTCAAACACTACTTCAAAATACCTTTTTTGGGGGGTTGTCTCCAAGTTTCACTGGTGGCAATTGTATTGGCCGGCCATAGTACCCTTAGGATGAGATGGCTACCATGGGCCAAATACCAATTGGCCTAAATATACAAGAGAGTAATGTTCTTTTGCCAATGGATAGAGCATGAGGGTGCACAAACTATTACAGCAGCTCATGTATTCAAACCCAAACAATTAGAACAACGTGTTTACAAATACAACAGAAAGAGTGTTGATCTTTTGAATACAACAAAACTGAATTTCATATACGTACTAGGTAAAATGTCTAGATAACTAGAGTCGCCACTGATTCAATTCTTTAAGAGGAATCAAACTCTTAAATTGACTCTACACTGATCTGTGTTTTATATATCTTTACTCCACAGGAAATCTGAAGAATTGAAAGGGACGAGTTGTGTTGAATTTGTAAGAGAACTTAAGCTCAGAAGGGGTGTTGACTTGGCAGATTATACAGCTGCCAACATGTTGGTGAAAATGTTGCTGGAAATTGTTGGAAAGATTGCTGAGACGAGATGGAAAGGTTGCTTAATTGGGATGGAAAGATTGCTGAAATGAGAGGGAAAGTAGCTGGAATTGGGATGAAAAAAGTTGCTGCAATTGAGATGGAAAGGTTGCTGGAAGGAAAGGCAAAGCTAGCTGAAATGGGCTTCTGCAAGGGAGGCAAAGAGGAGAGTTTGTTGGAGAGTTTCTCCACTCTCTCCAAAGGCTTCGTTGTTGTCTTTCAAGAGGGGGGAATGCCCCAGTGGCAGCTTGGCTGCCTCCACCAGATTGTGACAAGTGGAGGGTGATGAGAAGCTTTTGATTGCTTTTGCCTTGTGAAAAACGTGAATGGGCGTAGCCCATTTGCTGAACTTTAGCTCTTGCTAATTGCTGTAGTTGGATTCATGGTTGAATGTTGTAGCCCAATTTATGGTTGAATGTTGTAGCTGGACAGGGTGTCTGCACCGGCTAGCAATTAAAATAATTAAAAAACGTAGAGACAACAAAGCTTAACGAGGTTTCGGATCCATCGTGAGACCCTTAATTTAAAAATTAAAAAGACATAAAGCCTTGGATTTTTCGGCATAAGAGAATAGGTTGTGTGTGATAAACAAAGTATCTCTCCCGGCATACGCACCACTGCCTACAAAAACCAGTGTGTTTTTCCTTCGTTATCAAATCATAAAAGTCCTTCCCAGACGAATGGCCGCCTTGATAGAAATGAAGAAAGTTTTGTTCTTCTATCTAGCTGGACTCAACCTTGTTTTTCATTCATTTTGTGGTAAGTGAGACCTGCCTTACCTCACTGTTCTATTTTTGGATGGACTAAAGCCTAGAATTACATGCATTCTCCAAGAATAGCTGCAGCTTGATCAGGAAACAAAGTGGTGTCATGATGATGTGGTTCTTGGTCATGGCCCATTTGCTTTGTGATCGATTTGTACAAGTAGGCTTCCATGGGACTTTCTATTCTGATGCTATTTTCACTTTCTTGCGGTGTAGATGGTAAGGTGATGATGGGATACATTGGTGCCGCTGGAGTTGCAGTGAGCTTTGACAAGGTCCCAATCTAAGATGGCATCGACTTCTATTTCATCCTTGGCTTTGCCATCGATGCAGACCCCTCGGGTGAGCCTCAGAATGGGATGTTCTCCCCCTACTGGGCCTGCACACTGACCCCAGAGTTGCAGCCATCAAAGCTCTCCAACCCAGCGTAAAAGCCCTTGCCAGCCTATCCGGCTGGAGCGTACGCGGTCATGTCCTTCAATGGTACAACCCAGAAGACCCTGAATTGTGGATTTCTAATGCAATAACCTCCCTCAGTTCATTGGCTGACAAGTACCACCTTGATGGCATTGACGTAGACTATGAGAACTTCCCAAAACGTAATTCCTCCTTTGCCTACTGCATCGGCGAACTAATCACTCGGCTTAAAAACGAAAGTGCAATCACAGTAGCTACGATTGCACCTTATTACAAGACTGTAAGGCCGTACATTGAGCTCTACAGTAGGTATGTAGATGTTATTGATTATGTTAATCACCAGTTTTATACCGATAAAGTTACGACGCCTGGGGGTTACTTGGAGGATTTTAAGCTGAGAGCTACTCAATTCCACGCACAAAAGCTGTTGCCTAGTTATGAAGTGAATGGGAGGGGAATCCAGGGGGATGCCTTTTTTGAGGCTTTGAAGCTGTTGGTGGAGAACGGCGTTCAGGTGAATGGAGTGATATTTTTTCAGCTGATGCTTCTTCCTCCAATGGCTTCTATTACGAGAGGCGATCCCAAGCTTTCTTGCTCAATTCTACTAGCATTTAATGTGGATTTTTTTGTTTTTGTTTTTTTTTTAATATCCCAATGTTCAAGTAGTGGATGTACTAATAAAATGGATCTTTTTCCCATTTGGTGAATATACTTGATAAAAGAAATCAATCTTAGCAGTCTGGATCTAACCCACTTGAAATTTTTTTCCTTTAAAGATTGTTTCCATAACTTCAACCTGCACCATCAAAGATGCAGGCGAAGAGCATTACTAGGTCAAAGACTGCAAGTCTGCATCCAGCAGTTAGATCTTGACCATCCATTTATATAGGACAAGAGTTGCCTTATAGATGTTACTTCTTTTTGATAACTGGGAGCGGTCTCGCTCCGGTGCCCTGATGCATAAAGAGGTGCAGGTAAGACAGGCAAAAGCCTCTATAAAAAGTCGGTTTTAAAATGCTTGGTCCCTGGCTACACGGCCAGGCCCTGGATGCATATAAACTGCATGCTACACAGGCCAATTAATAAATGAATCAATTAGATTGTTCCGCTTCTTTCCAAAACCTGTTTTTTGTAACCCTTTCTCGCATCTCTGTATTGTCATTTTGGCTGCCCTTTCACCGTACACATACACTGACGTAGGCTCCCTCCGTGACAAAATCTTCCTCGCTTACTGTTGGATTACTCCACCTTTCTTCGCCACGTGAACCTCGTGGCCACCCTGATGTCTACTTGCTTTGGTGGGTGTTTAATACTATCCAATCCCTTAGAAAATTCTCCACGGATCATGCAGTATCGTAAACCGATCTGATTAAATAATGGGCCTTGCCATAGCTCAGCTACAAGTCAAAAATAAATTTATTTAATTGGAACACAGCATGCACTACAACAAAATTAATTTTAAGCAACCAAAACTAACAACTAAAAATAATTTCCTTGCTAAAAAACTATCATAGGCAAAGATATCAATTTTGTTGCAAAGTATCAAATTTTTTGCAACCAAGCTAATATTTTGTTCTAAGAATTTGATGCTACAAAATTTTGACAACTAAATAAAATTTTCTTGTAAGTAATTGTTGACAAAAATTAAATGAATACACTTTATTTAACAAAATTTTTATTAAAAAAATTTAATTTCTTATGCAACTAAACATTATATTGAATAAAGTCTAAAAATGTAGGTTTTGCAATAATTTTTTATGAGGTTATTATCTTTCATAGATTTTATGTAATCTAAATTTTTTTATCATAAAGTATAATATAAAATTTTTATTTACTTATACCTTAAATAAATAACATATTTTTTATTTTCTTAATTTAAAAATATTATTTAGATTATAATTATTTGTCATAATAATTTATTATCTAGGATTGCATTTTTAGCAGCCATGATTAATAATAAAAATAATTTTGTTACTTAAATATATCATTAGCAGCCTCATTCAATTGGTTGCAAAATATTTTATAATTTGTTTCTACAAACTTATTATAGGCAAGGAAATCATTTTCGTTTTAAAGTACTATATTTTTTTCCACCAAAAAAAATAAAAAAAATGGAAAAACTGGGCGCCTGAACGCCGGCGCCCGCCCGAGCGCCGGCACGAAACGAAAGAAACCCCTCTCCTCTCTTCCAGAGCATTTGCATTTCGAATCGATTTTTCCCCTACTCCCTCACTGCCTCCGTCGTCCCCTTCGCCGCCGGCGATTCTCCTCCCGCTTCCGCCGTCGCCGACTGCCTCAGGTAGCTCAACTCTCTCTCTCTCTCTCTCTCTCTCTCTCTCTCTCTCGCTGTCTCTCCCCGCCTGCCCGACGTGTAGTGGCCGCGGCTGCCGCCTCCCTCCCTCCTTATCAGTCCGAGTCCCTCCCTCCCTTTCTCTCTCTCTCTCTCTCTCTCTCTCTCTCTCTCTCTCTCTCTCTCAGTCTCTCCCTCTCTCTGTCTCTCTCCCCGCCTGCCGCCCCCTCCCTCCCTCTCGCTCACTCTGTCTCTTTCAGTCTCTCACTGTCTCCCCGCCTCTCTGTCTCCCCAGTCCCCATCTCATCAGGAATCACTTATTGTGGCTGATTTGAGGTAACATATTCTTGTCGAAGCTCTATTGCTTACTTCTCAATGTCTTCTCCTCATATTTTATTTTGTACGATGTTTGCTTCTATGTTTAAGTCCTTTCTCATGAAAGGAATCATGTTTTATTGCGTCCCTTCTAGCTCCGATTTTTGCGTCTTCTTCAGCTCCGGCAGTAAGTTTTTTTTTTTTTGCAGTTTTTAAATCTATGCTTGATTGTTGCTGTTGAGATGAGCTTTAATCTTGTTTCAGATTTTCATTAATGATCCATGAAGTGATTGTTGACATAATTGAGAAAATAAGTGTTACTTTCAGCTCGAGCTTGAGTATTTTGGCACAGTGCCTGGGTCAATATTACAAATACCTTACTTTATTAACAGCTGTTAGGATTTTGAATTTTTAGATACTTTATTTGATTAAGAAGAAGCTGTAATTATAAATTGGCATTCTAACAGTGGTTATGTAAATAGGATTTGCTTAGAGGCAATGCATTCATGGAATTGTTTTTTTTTTTGTTTTTTCTTTAATGCAAATAGCATTCTGCTACTATGTTTTTTCCTATGCCTGCCTAGTAACCTGTGAAGATATCTGTCTCTAGAAGAAAGCTTTGAATGATTACAACTTACTTTGTGTATCCTAGAAAGTAATGCCACCACATGTCTTGCCATGTTGGCTATTTGCAGTCTTATCTTTTGGAAAGGCTTTCACTACTGTATTTGCTAGGATTGAGCATGGCCATTGCAGATACAAAATCATATTATTGTTTAGAATTTTGTTGCATTGTTAAAGTTTCTCATACATTTGTTTGCTTTCATTCTAGTATTACTCTCATGGAATATCCTCCAAGGTCCTTTGCTGTTGCAATGTTCTGAGATATAATTTTCTGCCATATTCATCCTCTAATTTAGTTCATCTTGTTTTCTCTTCCTTTTCTCTTTCTGATGTATTTTAGTTCCATTGGTTACATTCTATATTTCCTGGTTTTCTCTTATAGAACAGCTGTAGAGGAACCTACATTATTAGAAGCATAGTGGTAAAAGCACAAGGCAGCGTGGGCAATGAGTGAATGTACCATCAGATACATATTTAGAAATTAATTAAAAAGAATTCATATAGACATCAGTTGATGAGGCTTTTGGAAATATACTAATAAATTTCAGGTAATTTCAAGTTTTCAACCTTGTGATCCATAAAGAATGGTAGAGTTTTACTTATTATATTTCTAATTATCCAATTCTTGAAAGACCCAAATTGAAATATGTTTATATTTTTGCTTCACCAATGCAAGCTGAAAGAGGCAGTTTCTTTTTTTTTTAATCATATATGCATACTTTTGTGCACTTGTAGCTTCAACTTTTGCTCAAATGTCTTTGCATATTTCTAGCTGAAGCCATTATTTCTGTAGACTAATATTAAGTAAACAGGGTTACATTCTCACATCTGAGATAGATGGTACTATTCAAATAAAAAGTTATCTCACTGGCAACCCAGAAATTCGTCTAGCTTGTAATGAGGACTTGGGTATTGGCAGAAGTGGAAATTCTATTTATAGTATCCTTCTGGCTATCCTGTTTTTCATTAGCATTTGCATAGTTTAAATGCTAGACTGTGGTTATGATTCTTATATGTTAAGCCCTTTTCGTATATTTTAAACTTCATTTGGCCAGCCAAGCTCAGGTTTTTGCCCCTGAGGTTCTGTGTTTTCCTTGATCTCCCTTGTCTTTGTATTTCTTGTAATTGTTGTTTCTTTGTGTGGATATAGTTTTCCCATTTCTAGCTAATTCTGTTATGCCTTAGTAAGCCAAAATATTTGAATATTGTTCATGATTTGATTGGAAGAATATCTGTCGGATCTTGGAATTCTTCCAAATTAATGCTCTTTGCAGAGTGGTAACCTTTTACCCATTAAAAATGTAAATGGAGATCATGTTCAAGCACTATCCTTTTGTTTCTGTTCTACCAGAAATTAAATCATTAACTTTCATTATCTTCTCCATAGTTGATAGCAAGTGTCATTGTTTAAGGATTTGTTTTCTTTACTTCATCTTTCTTTCTTGCATTGGCCTAAAGTTTATCATGTGGATTAGCAGAAAGTTAGCATATTGACTGCATTTAACTGTTAATTTATGGGAAATTTTTGTTAAGATTTGATTATTATTTGTCTTAAAGAGGCTGTTATTGCCAAGCTAGTCATTCCTGGGCTTTGTATTGGAAACAAGGCGTGAATTCTGGAAGCCAAACGTTGAGACTTTATATTTGGTTTCCAGGCTGCCTTGTAGTTGCTGTTTATGGATTTGAGTCAATAGTTATCATTAAATTAACTTGAGTGTTTTTCTTTTAAACTGGCCATCTGTTAATTTTCTAGCAACAATGTACTGTGCTTGGCTGTGCTCCATTCATCTTATGCTTTTCGTAACTGCAAGCCATAGAAACTCCCAGTAAATGGATTTGCCCGCACCCAGCAATGCCTTTTCTTAATTCAAATTTTTGGAGCTTAATTTGATCCAATAGGTATATTGGAAAATATCACTGAATTAAATTCTAAGACTGTAAAACCTGATAGTCCAGTGGTTTAGGTGAATTAAGTTGTATATATTCATTGTTGCTGTTTTTTTTTGTCTAATCATCTTTATTTTCTTTTCTTGCATCTCCAAAATAGTAAAATAGTTTTGATTAGGTTTGTGCACTTTTTTGAACATTACTTGGGCCATTATAGCATGATGACTGTAATAGAAAACAAAGTATGTTTCATTAATACCTCGTTATCTCATCAAGGTTTTTTGCAATGTACTTATAATACCTTCAGATTATCGTAGTTCTGCCAGTGGAGGGGTAGTTATACTAGACGATTGCAATTTCCATGAATCTGTCCATCTTGATATTTTTTATGTTGACCGAACATTGACACTGGTGAGTGGGAGCTTTTCGTTATTTATGCAATATAAATATTTCATTTTTTTGGTTTAGTTCATTCTCATGTTTGTAGTTGATAATGTGAAAACTTTTTTCCTGGTTGGCTCACAGATACCACCTGATGGGGAGTTTTCTGTCATGAACTATCGTATGACTCAGGAATTTAAGCCTCCTTTCTGTGTTAATGCGTTGATTGAAGAAGCTGGACCATTCAAGGTGCATTCAAGATGCTACCTTGTCCACATTTTTCATATTTAGTGAAATGTGGTGTATCACATCTGACTGACATTCCAATATGCTTATGTTTCTCATTGTTTGACAAATGCAAAGTTGTGCCAGGATGTGGGTACTTCTAGTTCCAACCAAATGCCTGGCTTTTACAGGACTCACTCCAGTTTGTATAACCCTTATGGACATGCCATGTTTTCCTCTCTTTGTTGGTGTGAAACTCATATAGGTAAATGTAAAGTTGTGCCAGATGGTGTCTGTGGACTTGTATATTGGGCACAAAATGCAATCTGTGTCTATTCGTAAATTATAACTAGATCATGCATGCACTGTTTATGTGGATTTTAGGGATTGAATGCCTTGCACATTGTTTGTCAACAAATCTTAAATCTACACATTGTTGGCAAACAAATACAACTCCTTGAGCTTTTTGCAACTCATCTTAGGGAATGCCATCCATTAGATTAATGTACATGATTGAACATGGATTGTGGAACATGAAGTGGTGTATTGATTTGTCTCTTTTCATCTCATAGAAACGGAAAGGTGCTAATGGTTGATTTTATTTGTGTCACCATTTCTATTGCTATGATTTTAAACCTTGATTTTCTTTTCTTTTTTCTTTTTCACTGGATGGAATACCTAATGCACAACTGTTGTAATCATCACCATCATCCCAGATGAGATGATTGGGATCTATTACATGAATGCTAACCTTTTCACTTTAGAAGGGATTAGCACTACTGAATCTCTTTGTAGTAGGTTGTTTGTCCACTGTCATTCTTGCTGAGGATGTGTAATTCTGAAATTCTGACTTGCTGTAGTGCATGAGTTCTGGTATAGTCATGCATGGAATGAAATTATTTTAGATTTGCGCATAAAATATCTGATGATGAAATGTTATTCTAGTCATTCCAATAGAAATTGCAATTAGCCTATGTAGCATGGACAAGTTGCTGTTGTGGTTGCCACTGTTAACCAAGAAAATGCATAGCCTGAAAAAATTGTTTGGGAACCATCTGATTCTGGTTTTGGGTTTTGAAGTTGGACTTGTTGGGCTCGTGGTGCTGAGAGATGTTGCCATGATCAATGGTGCAATTTACAAAAGAGCTCATTCACTGGGTTGGGAGGCGAGGCCATATCTTTACAGCATTGACAATTTTGTTAGCCCTTGATCAGGATTTACTCCAGCTATTGTAATGAAAATGATAATTACAGTAGAGAAGTTGGTATGATGAATGAGATCTCTGAACTCATCTGTTTTGAATCAATCATTAGGTGGGCACTTCTCACAAGGTGAATGGGGCATGGGGCATATTTTCCTTAGAGAGCAGAGCATCCATGACACCCAAAAAGCAGTGTTGGAGCTATGGGAGGAAGTTGAGAAATCGATTGTTGTGAGGCACTCAGGGGAGATGTCAAGGATTGTTGTGAGGTACTTAGGGGAGATGTCAGGGGAGATGGTGATTGAGACTCTTGTAATCACTTGAGCTTGTATTGCTGAAGATGGCGGGTGAGGGAAATGTATTAGAAAAATGAAGATTTTCTCATTAGGCAAAATATTTTTCTTCTCTTACTGAATATGTGTATGCCATTATTTATAATAAAATTAATCTTTAGATTTTCTTGTCTTTTTGATATTGTGCATCCCAATTATATTCTGATTAAAATAATTCATATATAATTATATTTATATAATTTAATTATTTTGGTGCATATTATGATTATTTGATAATTAAATTATTGTGTTGTGTTTTGATAATTATTGGTAGCCAAATTATTGTCTTGCATTTGATTATAAGCAACTAAAAATTGCCTTGCATATAATGATTATATGCAACCAAAAATTATCTTGCATATAATGATTAAAAGCAACCAATAATTTTCTTGCATATAATGATTAAAAGCAATCAATAATTGCCTTGCATATAATGATTAAAAGCAACCAAAAATTACCTTATATAAAATGATTAAAAGCAATCAAAAATTGCCTTGCATATAATGATTAAAAGCATTAAAAAATTGCCTTATATATAATTATTAAAAGCAATAAAAAATTGCCTTAAGTATAATAATTATAAGCAACCAAAAAAGATGTCTTGCATATAATAACTATAAATAAGAAAATATTAATTTGATTGTCAATGCATATATGCCAAGGAGCATTTGCAACTAAATTGTAAGGAATTAATTTAGATGTAAATAATTTTTAACAAAGAAATTTAATATTTTTGCAACTATATATTTGGATACCAAAATTCAAATTTCTTGTGTTGATGGCTGAGCTTAGGTGAGCCTTGGCTATGCTGCATTCCAATTAAGAGGTCTTATACATATTCACCTAGAAATTATGCATTTTACTATAACGTTGTGCATTCCCTCTAGTCATGCTTACTTTACGCTAGAATTTCCATGCAAGTAAGCAAATATAAGAAAATTTGTCATATCCCAACTTGGCATGAGGTTTTTTAGTGATCTAGGATAGAAAGTCTAAAGAGATGATGTTTTGCATGCATGGTGTTGAATTGGATTGAATGTGACAAAAAAAAAAAATTCAAATAACACAGCTAAATTGGACTTGAGTGATTTCATTTAGATTAGTTGTTTGCCGACATTCTAATCCAGGTAATTTCCAAGCGCTTCTGGATCACATCATACTCTGACCATTCAAACTCTCTATTCACGTGCAATATGCGCCGTACAATGACAGCAACTTCCGCCGTGCGATTACACGTTACTTTGAGAAACAGTTGCATGAATTGACCTTGCGGTTACCAGAACGATGAAAATTCTCTTTAGGATCGAGGAAAGTCGTCTGACCACGTCGCCCTTGAGTCGATGCCTACTTTTCCGTCCTTTCCTTGTGGACTGTTGCTGCTCATGTCCCGCCTGCCCTGCAATGGAGTGCAATTAGGTACAAACGGAAGCGTGTTGAATAAGAAATTTTCGTCGGGTAACTCTGAGGAGAAATAAGGCTATGAGATCTGAAAGTAAGTCTTTATGGTAAGATAAATGAAAATAAAATTGCACCGTAAAAAATGTTGTTTCCGATGAGAGAGAAGATAAATGCTTTAGGCCGAAAATAACAACAGTCACAAATAGAGAAAGGAACCTAATAAGTGGACGTGTAGTTTTGCTTGTGCAGCTACATGCATAAATTCGTCGCACGTGATGAAGAAAAAACAAAAACAAAACAGAGTCCTCGATCAATCCACTACCAACCCTAGGTGAGGGGGAAAAGCATGATGCGGTAGAAGTGGCTGTTGAGCTTGGTGCATGTGGCCATTGGTCGATGTAACTTCCAAGCCAAGAGGCAATGTCTCCCAATGAAAGGAAGCGCGTGAACAACTTAGGTTTTAAGCATCTAACCGTTGGTGAAAAATACCAAGTAACCGAAAAGGCATCGAGATGTTGCGACGACTCCTGAAATCCCACTGAATTCTCGCTGGAACTCTACGAAATGATTTTTAAGAACTCACACTGCGGGATTGTGTGAGACTGTAACAGGTGTATCTGGAGAGGGTGTACTCGATAGACAGTGTATTGGATAATATATATGATGTCATAAAAAATGGAATTATTATTAATAGATCAGAACAGATGATAGAAAAAGACAAATATTTAAGTTACTCTGCTTTTACTGGCTGGGTGACCCAAACAGAACCATCACATGTTGGCATTTAAACGCCCTGGCAGACTCCTCCAGTATTAGCTTGGTCGAATCGTTCTATGTGCTTCGAAAGCGACAGTTCATGGGGCGATTTGCTAAGAACAGATACTCGGTTTTTTTCGAATCCATCAACATAAATGTCGATTTAACGTGATGTGTCATAGAGACACGTGATGAGAATACCACGTCAAATTCCTTCTCTGACAATTTGAATGTTGTTCTTCTTATTGGTTTATTCCAAATTAGCGTCCAAATTTTCATGACGATCCCAAATTGGTGCCAGAGACACTCATCTATCAAATTTGGTTGCATCTTGTTGCCCTTTGCTGCTCTAAATCCAACAGTCCAAACTTCCTTGTTGTCGTCTTCTCTGGTGAAAAAACCTATCAAACTTGATCTGGCCATGCTGCCGCTTGCTCCTTCCTTCCTATCGGCGATGCAGTAACCGCTATCTGCCTCTCCGATCAGGCCTTCTTGTACGCCGCCGACGCAACACTTTTTTTCCAACAAGAAACCCTTTCGCAGCCATACGATCTCCCACAAATCGCAGTCGTTAGATCTGTTCATCCATTTATCACCGCACTGCCAGCAAATTAGCAGCCATGCTTTTGTTGTTAAGGTGTGAATCCTGGTGTCTGGCGCTAATTTATCCAATGAGGCTGGGCACTAATTTGAAATTGGAATATAAATTTTAGGTATGTATTCAGGAAAATGCAAATGCTGGGCATTAATTTGGGATCGTAAGAAAAACTTGGGCACCAATTTGGAATAAAACCTTTTTTCTGACCACAAAATGCATCTGCGTGCCTCCGTATTGCGCTTACAGTATTTTTCTTTCACAGCTGGGCCCCCATCGCGCAATTTCCGCTTGCGCTGGTCGCATTTTGTCAGCTGAACGATTACGTGAACGGTTTGGATGTTTTCGTTCTTGCGCCGCTTTGTCGCATTCCACCAACATTTGCCCCTCTCCCGCTGCTGAGGTGGGCCTGACTGGGTCCAATATCTTCAGTAAAGAAAAAGAATTCTCCGTTTGGGCCGATGACAGGCCAACCTAGCTGTTCTGAAGAAGCGACCGGTTCTGCCTCTCCCATTCAAAATGATAAAGTCCCTGTTGTTGATGAACACGTACTAACAATTTTCTGATTAAATACCATTTTTTAAATAGCCAACACTTCCGATATATAATACAAGTGGGCTAAATTTAGAAATATTCCGCGATGCAATTTATCTCTCTCATGCGCTCCGGACTCGAGTCTCCTCGGTGCTGTTCAGTATTCGCCCAACGGGCCGGCAAATTCCGTTGGAAGCAAACCAAAGAGCCCAAACCCCTGCGCGGACGACGCGCCCCCGGCGCAAATTAGCAAAATCCTCACTTTTATTTACGTCTGGTGATGCTCCCTCGCCCTTCTTCCAATCTCGCTCTCAACGACGACGCCGACGGAGAAGAAGAAGAAGAAGAATAAATGCTGGAAAGTCATTTTCGAGCAAAGAGAGTGCCAAACGCGTAAGGAAAAGCAATCGTTTTTGGATTCTCGTTTTCGTCATTCCGTCTACTCCTCCATTTCATTCGATTTCATTGGAATTTCAATCTCCACTGCGTCCGCTTTCCCTCCAAAACCATTTTCTCTTTCTTCTCAGAGCGCCAAACCTCCGAATTAGGGTTTCCAGGGTTTGAGTTTGGGAAACTAGGGTTTCCATCTTCCAGACATTGAATTCTATCGAAATCTAGGGTTCCTGGATTCAGGTGATGGTCGATTGATCGACTGCCACGATGGCTCGGCTTTTGGGGCTCAACCGCCTGTCGGGGCCGGACGAGTCACCCCGGGAGATCACGACGCGGACGATCAATACAGTTGGCGGTGATGGCGGTGGCGGCAGTGGCGAGAGCGGCTGGCTCATCCGCTTCTTCGATTCCGACTTCTTCTGTGAGTGGATTGCTGTCAGCTACCTCTACAAGCACGACCACCCTGGCGTCCGTGATTACCTCTGCAACCGCATGTACACACTGCCTCTCTCTGGCATCGAGTCTTACCTCCTACAGATCTGCTACATGCTCCTCCACAAGCCCAGTCCGTCGCTTGACAAGTTTGTAATTGATATATGCTCCAAGTCCTTAAAAATTGCGTTGAAGGTGCATTGGTTCCTTATGGCGGAGCTGGAAGACTCCGATGAGGACAATGAGGGCATCAGTCGGATCCAGGAGAAATGCCAGATTGCTGCCACGTTGATGGGTGAGTGGACGCCGCTTGTTCGCCCACCCCCGACCAGCCCAAGGAACCACCCCATGATCAATAAAATACTCTCCTCAAAGACCAGGTTACTGTCACTGACCTCATCTCCACCGGCTGCCAATTCCACCCAGCAGCGATCAATGTCCCTCAACTCCCCTTCTTCGGGTAACAATTTGTTGCAGGAGGAGGGAAGTGATAAGAAGATCTCTCCAGATGAGAATAAGCTGTTTAAGAAGTTTATACCTGGCCCAAAAGTCAGGGATGCTCTTCTCTTCCGGAAGTCTGTGGACAAGGAAGATACGGAATCAGATAAGGATGGGTTCTTCAGAAGGCTTCTTCGAGACAGCAAGGATGCAGAGGAAGAGCTATCATCAAGCTCGGATGGTTTTTTCAAGCGGCTTTTTAGCAAGAGTGATTTGGATGAAAAGACTGGAGGAGGGTCAAAGTCAGTGGATGATGATGAGAGGGAAGAAGATATATCAGCCAGCTCAGATGGTTTTTTCAAGCGTTTGTTTCGTGATGGCAAGAATGATTCAGAAGAAAAGGCTGGTGGGGGGTTGAAGTCAGGTGAAGAGGATGAGAAGGAGGGGTTTTTTCGTAGACTTTTTAAGGAGAAACATGATGAGAAGAAGGATGGAAATGAGAGGACAGATGATGAAGAGAAGGGAAGTGGAGCTTGCGAGGAGGAGCCCTCGGATTTTCTGTCTTTTCGGAGGTTGTTTAGGGTGCATCCTGAGGATGTTAAAACTTCAACATTGAATGAAAACGGCAATGCTGGTGGCCTGTATGAGAGCAGTCCTGGGACAGAGAATTTTTTCCGAAGGCTTTTCCGAGATCGAGACCGATCAGTGGAAGATTCAGAACTCTTTGGTTCAAAGAAACACAAAGAGGTGAATTTTTTACTACTAAACTGAAAATAGGGTTTCATTTTTTTCTTTGCCTAGCTGCTACACTGTTCAATCCTGGTTTGAATCCTTATTTTGCAACAGCTGTTCTCTTAAATGTAGTTGTCACATTTTGATAGTGTAGGTTTTGTCCTTCTGGTATTGGAACTTGTTTCAACTTCTGATGGAAATTTCCAGCCACAGTTTTTTATTATTTTATTTTATTTCTTTGTGCTGATTCTGTTGTTGCTGATTCCAGAATTTGTTCACGTTGATATTGCGAACTGTTATTTTAATTACTGTTGGTTTCGAGGATCATGTGAGTTTGTTTCTTGCACTTTATGTTTGGTTCAATATACTTTCAATGTGATGCAGCTTCCCCTGGAGTAACTCAAATGTTGAGTACCACCTTACACCTTTTTGAGGGTACATCATCATTCCCTAAGCCACTAATGGATGGCAGCTGTGCTGAATCCTATTCTATGCCTACCGTTATAATCATATCCTTGGAACTTTATTTTGAAAATAAATTATGATTATTTATCCTTATTGGACCCATTTTCCTTGTGGTGTGTTGATCTAGTACTCAATACTTTATCCTAGAAGCAGGTTCTATCAATTCTGTACTTTATTGAGTGTAGATGCAGAAGTTCCCAGCAAAACATTTAATATAAAAAGGAGGATCAGTGCTGATCCCCAGCTGAACTCCAGTTGGGGTAAAAATGGATGGTGATGATGATTTTACTTTTCTAATGAGATCGGTTTGTGATATGTTTTTCCCAGTACAATTGTTTGGAATCCAATGCAGTTTATAGATGACTAGGTATTTAGGTTTAGCAAAAGCTTACTTTCTTGATTTATTATAGATGGGGAATTCCCTTCTAGTCAGTTTGTTATGTCTTTTCTGCTTGCTTTGGCCCACACATTGACAAGGAGACAGGCAGAATGTTAAGTTGGGCAGTGTATCTGCCATGCTATTTGAGCTGTGACTGTTTTTCCTCTAGCAGTGGTTTCATGAATTAAGGGATTTGTTGTTGGCATTTCCTTTG
>JAYJMB010066132.1:0-25197 GCA_036873735.1 Pouteria campechiana
TTTTGTGTTGTTCATCTCAGGATGAGATGATAATGTGTTGTATTTATGATGATGAATGAAAATAGGAATATACTATTATTTATGCAAATTTTGGGTTAGATATATTATGTTGATTAATTATTTTCTATTATTTATGCCTACTTACTAAGTTGCCCGCACTCACCTCTTCTTATTCTATTTTTTTAGCTGACAAGATAGGTTAAGAATCCCAATAGTGGATTGCGACTATTAATCCAGACTTGAAGACATTTTAATTATGAAATGGTAAATTGGGATTGAAATACTTTTATGTTATATCTTTGTAAATTTCAAGTTTAATTAACTTTATGTAATAAGATTAGAATGATATATATTGTATAACATGGGCATGTCATAGTGATATAATTGTAATTATAGTTGTATGATTGCCATCATGACCCGGTTCCGATCTTGGGCAGAGCTATGAATATGGGTCTAGTGTTTGGTGTTTAAATATAATTATTGGTTTATATTGTAGAATTATTAATTGTATGTGATATCACACATGTATATCAAGTGCAAATACCTTATATTTCAGGGGGGACTCTGCTGAATTTTTGGTAAGATTCTTCTCTGGAATATAAGACGGTAGCATTCCACATCAACCTGGGGTGGCGTGGTTAAAACGTATAGGGTGAGGGTGTGGGGAGTTACATAGGCTTCTGTTGCCAGAATTAAAGCTATTGGAATGTTACTAGCATTTGTATCTTTCATCAAATGGATGTTAAAATGCATTTCTGAATAGTTTCATTAATGAAGAAGTTTATGTAGAACAACGTCTTGGGGTTGAAGATCCTTATGATCCAAACCATATTTTCAAACTTAAGAAATCTCTCCATGTGTTAAAACAAGCTCCTAGAGCATGGTATGAGAGATTAAGTAAATTCTTTATAAAAAAAGAATTTACTAGAGGTAAAGTAGATACCACACTCTTCATTAAGCATGATAAAAGTAATATGTTAAGTGTTCAAATCTATATAGATAATGTTATATTTGGTGCAACTAATGACAAATTTTGTCAAGATTTCTCTAAAGTAATGCTGGGAGAATTTGAGTTGAGTTTAATGAGTAAGATGAACTTCTTTCTGGGACTTCAAGTCAAATAGATAAAGGAAGAAATCTTTATCCATTAGGCAAAATACACCAAAGAATTACTCAAGAAATTTGATTTAGAAGAAGGAAAACCATTAGCCACACCAATAAATACATCCATTAAAATAGATAAGGATGAAAAAGGTAAATCGATATGTCAAAAACTCTATAGAAGCATGATAGGATTTCTTTTATATTTAACTGCAAGTAGACCATATATTATGTTCAGTGTCTGCATGTGTGCACAATTCCAATCAAATCCTAAAGAATTACATCTAATTGTTGTTAAAAGAATATTTAGATATCTTTTAGATACTCCAAATCTTGGCCTATGAAATTCAAAAGGTTCAAACTTTGAATTAGTTGGGTACTCTGACTAAGACTTTGTAGGATACAAGGTAGATAGGAAGAGTACCTCAAGATCATGTCAGTTTCTTAGAAGCATGATCATATCATGGTTTTCTAAGAAACAAACATCTGTTGCTTTATCAATTGCTAAAGCTGAATATGAAGCTGTAGATAATTATTATGCACAAATTTTATGGATGAAACAACAATTGAATGATTATGGTTTAAAATATGTTGATACTCCTATGAGATGTGAAATATTAGTGCAATAAATCTGAGAAAGAATCCAGCATTGCATTCTAGAACTAAACACATAAAAGTCAGACATCACTTCATTAGAAATCATATACAAAACCATGACATCTGTTTAGAATATGTACCAACTGAAAATCAATTAGCAGACATTTTTACAAAATTACTTCTAGAAGATAGATTTTGTAAAATTAGGAGAGAACCATGCGCATGAAATGCACATTACATGATTTAATCATTATATAATGTTAATGATCATATTAAGATGCTTAAGATCATTTATAAATATTAATTAAACTACTTCAAAAGTAAGTTAGAAATTCTAAAACAACATTTAGAAAGCGTCAGAAATGATTAAGAAACTTTGTTACATAATTAAGAATGCTTCAAAAGTGATTCAAAAATTCTAATAGAACACTTAGAATCCTTCAAAAGTAATACAAAGGTTTTGATATAATCTTAGAAAAATTAACATTCATCATAGAAGCTCTATGATACCCATTGAGAACTTCTGATGCTTGGGCTTAATTGTCCTAGAACTTCTATTTTTAAAAACTCCTTCTGCACATATGCCCTCAAAACTTTTGAGGTTATTAGCATAGAAGTTTTGATTAACTTCTTATTGGCACAGAATCTCTGATATAGTGTATCAGAAGTCCTGACCCCTACAAAAATCATAGTGTTAGAAATTCTACACATTTGTTTCCTATCTTTGAGCTCCTTCTTTAGAAGAGGCAATTCAAATTTTTGCATTGTCTACATTTTTCCTTCCTCCAAATCATTCTTATTCCATTTCATTCTCAAAAATCTCTCATCCCCAGAATCTTTGAAAACCCTATCCTTCAAAACCCTAAGCCAAAAATCCTTCGAGCTACTGCAAATGGCTAGGACAAAGAGGGGGAGCAAACGAGCTAAAATTTCAACTACAAACTCTGAGATAAGTAGAAGAGAAAGCTGAAAAGAAGAGACTCCAAGGAAAAGAAGATGAATAGAAGATTATAGTCTAAAGGTAATCTTCAATAACAACTCTTCAGCTCAAAATAAGTTTATCAAGTATTTTGAAGAAAGAAAGATTATGAAAGGAAGATTTTTTGACTTCAAAGTGTTCAGAGAAAATGGCTTGAATTTTGAAGTGACCAATTGTATTAAGTTCCAAGGCTGAAAAATTTTCATGAGCTATAAGGATAAGTGTGACACTAGAATGATTCAAGATCTAGTCACCAATTTCAATTACAACACCAGAAACTCATGGATTGGAAAGACAAATAAATCTATTTGCAGAAAGTATAAAAAATGCATTCAGTATTCCTAAGATAGAATATTGGCCATCTAACAGAACTAAGCTATTTTTAGATTGGTTAGAGTAGAAATTCAAGAAAATATAAATTACTTACATGTAAGCCATCTAAATTTAGATATTAAGCATGCTCATATGTTAATCTTCAACAACATATACCCAAAGTCAGGAGGTATAGATCAAACTTTTGAGAAGGAAGCCAAAATTTATGGGCTATGAAGCATAGGAAGAGAATAGATCTTGCTCAAATCATTACTGATTAGCTATACTTGGTAAATATATCTACCAAGTATTATCTTTCTTATGGGATAATAATAAGAAAATTTCTAAGGATAGTTAACATTGATCTTTTCAAAAAAGATGGAGAAGAGTTCATGGCAAGAGGAACAATAAATAGAGATACTTTGAAGAGAATAGGCTTCAAATCAACTCCACAAGGCTAAATTTCTTAGAAGCCAAAAAAGAAGAATAGATAAAGAGAGCAAGAACTGGAGAAGAGAGAAGAGATAGTCAAGAGACTACGAAAGAAGCAATAAATGTAAGAGAAGAAGCCACAGGAAGAAATGAAGAAGAGATAGAACAAGAGGATAGAGAGGAAAGTATAGTAGCAGTACCGTCCAAACCTACCCAAACACAACAACAGTCTTCCATTCCTCAACAACCCACCTACTCAATTCCAGAAAACTTTAACACTATTTTTTTAGCCCATCTACTACCTATCCTCATAAGGTTAACTAACCCTGAAACCCAAAACTCAAATCTCAACCTAAAGATGGATTCAACTTGGGAATCACTAGCTCACAAGCTAGAGACATTGTGTGCTCAAATTAAAGCTGTCAAAACCCAACCTTAAACCCAACATTCACCATCCTACCCATTCTCTCACCAACAACATCACAAATCCCCTTCACCCATTCATTTCCCCACACATTCATCATCTTCCATCCACATGCATTCACTCTAGCTCTAGAAGTTATCTAACCTTAGGCTGAACAATCTGAAGCTATTATTCAAACTCCTACACAAACACAACCCTCTTTGGTCTTCCCAAAATTCATACCCATTGAACCGTTACCCAATTTGCTAGAAGATTATCTTTTCAATCCTTGTAGAGCTATTGTTAAGAATGGAAAGTATCCCACCAGACCAATTCCTAGGTTCTTTTTCCTTCTCGTACTACCAATAGTCTATCTGGATTGGACTTATTATGATCTCATTTTGTAAGGAGAAATTATTCTGACTCGAATTGAAGAGCTTCCTCCACATTTAAAAAAAGAAAGGTCCAACTCCTCCACCTTCTCCAAAATTAGTTGATGTGAATTGTGATACTCCTCTTCGTATTTTTCATCCAATCAAGCTCACATATTCTGAATTCAAAGCTCAATCGAATATCAATTTTTCCATTTCCAGAATGTTTCTATCCTACAACCTCATCATTCATCCTTCAGCACTACCATTTCCACAAATCACTAATCAGATTGCTCTTTCTAGAATTCAACTGATCCCTAATCATCCTCTCACTCCCATAGGCCATAAAATCAGCATCCCTTAGTTAGAATCTTTCTAAGAAACATATACCGAGAAACTTCTTCAAATATTTCCAGCATCAAGACCTCCTAGAACAACATTTTCATCTCCCTTAGGACCTTTCAATATCACTTTCATGATTGAGGAAGAGTTTTCATTCTACTCTAAAGCTAATTTGCAAGCTAGTGTTGACAACCTTTCCCTTCCTTATCCAAAGCTTGCTGATTCATCACTTCTTCACCAAATATGGGAGTATTATTCTAAACCAACCCCCTCACCAAAACTAAAAACATCACCTAGAAAACCAAAAACCGCACCTTCTCCAAAAACAACTACAAAAAAAAAAGCCATCTAGAAAACCACCTTCTATCCTTATAAAACCAACTGTACAAACTAAACCAAAGAGAAAACCCAGAATTCCACCACCAAAAGTTCACAAAAAGGCTTCTCCTCTTCGCTTTACTTTGTATTATGGAGAATACATGGCTAGAATGAATGCCAACACTGCAGCCATTTTTAAGAAGCAATCTCCTCTTTTTCCTAAACTTCTAGACCCCACATTTAAAGACCATATTAATGTCATATATGTTTCAACTTATGGAAGCCCCTTCTTAACCCAAGAATCACCCAATGCAACTCCTAAAGATCCTACTTTTGTTCCCCCCTCCTCCTAGAATTAAAAAGGTTGTATCTAAACCTAAATTATCTTCTAAACAACCCACTCAAAAACCTACCTCCACAACCACAATTCCTCCTTCTTCTGAGGACCCCTACTTCTTTCCTCTAACCTACACTAGAAAGCCAAGAATCTAACTTACTGCTATATTTAACTCACATCTTCCTTTTCTGGCTACATTCATTATTCCATGTGATGTTATTCTTTTTGTATGCTTTTTCTGTTGTATCTTAATTTGCAATGATGTATCTCATTTTGCTCTAATGTACCTCAACTACTCTTGTTGTGTAATTTAACTATCAATCTGATTTATATATATGTTTTGTCATTTCAATGCTATCTCTTTCTCATTCCCTTTCACTTAATTCTTTTTGATTATGACAAAAAGGGAGAGAGAAAATAAGAGAAGAGAGAAATGAGAAAAATAAAAAAATTATAACTAAGTACATTAAGGGTACATACATTCAGGGGGAGCTTACCCATGCAGGGGGAGCCCCACTAAGCAAATAAAAGCACATTGCATATTCTGAATTTTTTTTTATCAAAGGTTTATCACTCAAATGTTTTGTCATCATCAAAATGGGGGAGAATTTAACTCTAACCACTTTACTAAGCTTGATTTTGATGATGAATGAGATTAAATAACTTAGTTTTAATGATAAACAAACAAATGAATCAAGAATTGAGGTACTAACAAATTACTTTCCCAATGATATAACATTTAAATATCAAAATAGATTAAGGAGAGTAACTAAAAGTAATAAAAGGTATTAATTATAAAATTATTATATTAACCCTTCAAAGGAAGATATTCAAAAGTAATGCTAAAATAAAAGGTCATTCAAAAATCACTTAGAAGTAAATCAGAATCTATTCAGAGACTTGGCATGAAAGTTAGAAGTTTAGAAAAATTCAAGAATCAAATCAGAACCTCATTAGAAGTATTTTAGAACCCCATCAGAAACAAAATACAAAACTCAGAAGTACTTAGATGTACTTAGAAGTTATCAAATGTATCTTAGAATCATGCTAGAAGTAGATCAAAACCACCTCAGAATCAAAATGTAGCATTATTACACATCAGAAGAGAAACAGAAGTTTTCTCAGAATTACAGAAGCACGAAAAAAGATAAATAGAGAAACTTTCTGTACTCAGAATTTCTTTAAAAGAACAAATAGAAACAATACTAAGGCGTACAAAATTAATCCAGAAGTAAATACTCAAGTCAAAATCTTCTCAAAAGAACTTCAGAAACAAGATAAAAAAATGTCAGAAGTAAAATCGATCCTCAGAGTTAAATTAGAAGTATCATTCAATATTCAGATGTAACTTAGAAAAAATATTATGGCACATAGAATTATGCCAGACGAAACTTTGGTATAACAGAAGCAACTCAGAATGCTAACACAATAATCAGAAGCATTCTCAGAGGCCTTTTTTTAAGAAGGCATGAGTCAAAGAAGAATAAGAGAAGCAAAATCTAAGTTTCATAGACATATCAGAAGTCTCTCAGAAGTTCTTCAGGAGCTTAGAATATCACCATTGAAGGATAAATCAATTCATAGAAAATTTAAAGAGAATACTGCCAAGAAATCACTTATCACAAAAATTCTAAAGAACCACTTCAAAAGTTTTGTTAAGCTATGGATCAAATGAGAGAAGTTCTGAGTAATTGACTCAAAATTTCTAAACCCCGACAGAATGCAAAAGTTATTACCAACTTTACCTAACTAATTTGAAAACGATGCCAAAGCTTGCAATGGCTAAATCTTTTCAAAGACTATATAAAGATGATTAAGGTAACGCTTAAAAGTATTAGAGAATACACTAAAAATTATCTGATTCAAGAAGAGCATTCACGATCTTCCATCATTCAACTCCAACTACTACAATAATGCCAAAGCATTCAAAGCCTTCAAAACTAGATCTTTGTCAACTTCAAAAGGAGTTTAAATATGATCTCATTGCATCCTTTGTTCATTTAATTGAGTTTTAATTTTTATATATATCTGCCTAAGTAAGATGCATTAATCTATACATTTCCATTTGGAAAAACAAGTGAGTTAGTTGGTAAGCTCTGTGAAATCAACAGTTTGTAAAAGTTTCTGATTAGCTTTGAAAAATCAATAAGTTAGTTGATAAGCTTGAAAACTACCATGTATAAGTTAGTTGGCGAGCTTAGAAACCAATGTTTAAAAGTTTCTGGTAAGTTGTTGGTAAAATTGTAAAACCAACAAGTGTTTGAGTGGAACCTGAGTTCAGTAAAGGAGACTGACTCAGAGAAGTTTAGTAGAAATCTAGGAAGGGCCGAACCATTATAAAAATATTATGTGTATGTGTTGTGAGTTATACTTTCTTTTATTTTAACCACATCCCTTAAGTTATTGGCCAAATTTTTTGAAAGCTCAATTCACCCCCCTCTTGAGCTACCATCCAGTTAGGGACCAACAAGCATCAGAGCTACAAATGTACTTTCTTGTCTCTTTTCAAAGTTTTAGTGTCATTCTTTCTTAGCATTCTTGTCTTCTTTCAGTGTAGTGGATCTTGCTTGCTGATGTATTCTCTATATAACTATCCACTATTTTTGAGTTGCTTCCCTTTATATCATTTATATTTCTACAATACTTGGGAACACAACTATTAGTACTTCAAGTGTTCAGTCATATGTTGTTGATCATCATAAAAAATTAGTTATTTGACATATATGTCATTTGGTTCAACATTCTCCCTCATTTTTATGATGATAAAATATTTGAGTGAAAGACCTCTCAAAAGAGTAAAAATATTCATAAGTGTGAATGAACACGAGAGTTAAGCATGGCTCCCCCTATCTTAGTGCATTATTTTTAGTTCATGGCTCCCCCCTGAATAGATTCACTATATTTTATTCTCTGCTTAATTTCATTATATTTTATTCTCTACTTAATTTCATTATATTTCTCCCCCTTTTTGTCAAAATAAAAAAAGGTAAATAGTTTCCAAGGAATAATATTCAAGGATTATGGAAAAGCTATAAACTGTTTGAAATTGTATACTTCATTGATGTTCAAGATAAATGTACAAAGTATAAATAGAATCAAAATATAATGTATTCAGTAGATTAGACATTATCCTTAGGTTGTATAGTGCATTCCTTGTAGTTGATAATTTTGAGTTAAAGTTGAAATTTTGGGATCTGCTAAATATGGGTAAGGAAGAGAAATAGGATCAATATATCTATAATTTTCTTAGGAGTCATCAACTTTTGAAGGTTTAGAAATGGATGTCTTGGATTTAGAGATTGTAATTTTGAACCTTGAGGAAGGAGGAGGATTGGGTAAAGCAAGGAAAGGAGGTGTTGGCTTAAAATAAGGAGTGTTGGATGATGAAGTTGTAGGCTCAAAAGAGGAGGTGCCGGAGGAAGAAATGGTTAAGGTGGCGGCAAAATCTCAGATTTTGTGGAAACAAATATTTTAGGTTCAAATACCCTTAGCCTTTCAAAATAGTCTGGATTATCAAATCATGAAAGGGTGAATGAAAGTTGGCAAAATATGCATCAATATGCATGAACTTGCACTATTGATATACATTGTATGAAAGATAGAATAGATTAGGGTCAGATGCTTCAAGAACAACGCGAGGTGGTACCCTCAAAATTGATTTGAAAGATATAGGATTATTTATTTTAGGATGAGTTGGGATGGAGGATGAAGATGATGGTCCCTGGAAATTTAATACGAAGTTATCAACAAATTCATCTATGTTTGGAAGTTCTGGCTTGAAGTCTTTAGGAAGAGGCTTTTTGATGATGTCAATATTGAGTTTTACGAATTCATGATCATCAAAGTGTAAGAATAGAAGATCCAAATAACTGAAACTTACCTTTTGAGCTTTGAATTCAGATTAAGCATGTTCATTTATTCTTTATTTGTGCTTAATTTTTTTTTCTGTTAATCTTATCTTCTTGCTAAGTTTTATTGGAGGTGGAACAAATATATTAGGGGATACAAATCTTTGGGGATCTTTTGTAGTAGGAGGATAGGGTTTGTCTGTTTGAAAGGAATGTAGAGCTACTTCAGTTGTGATAACATCTCTAGATGGAGGAATGGAAGACACAAGAGTGAATCTCCTAGTTCTAGCAATGGAAGGATGAGAATGAGGATGAGGTTGAGACGTACCATGGGAGACACCGAATGAAGAATGAGTGTTTTTCTTAGAAGTGGTTTTTAGATATTTAAGAATTTGAGTGAGAGGTATTTTTGAATCAAAGGGTGTTCTAACTAATTCAGATGAAGATGAAAGTGATGAAGGTGTGGAGGTTGAAGAATTAAGAGTTATGTGAATAGAAGGTAAGTGATGAGAGTGAGAGGGTGAAGGTGCAGTTGGGGAATAGGTAGATTTGATTAGTGAAATAGGTTTGGCTTTATGGACTAGAGAAAATTATGGAGAGGATTGAGATGGTTGTGTTTGACCCTTGATGGATTCAGTTGAGGAGATTCGAGTGTCTAGTTTTTGATCCAATAAATCCATCCTAATGTTCAGAGCTAAGAAGAATGTTTTGATGTTGATGAATCTTCTCTCTAGATCTTGTGGAGTGGGATGAATTGGAGGACATGAATGAGTTGGTCTGAATGAATTTGGACTGTGAGGTGGAGATGGTGTAGCCGCTGTCTTTGCTTCTATTGCTGTTGAGGTTGAATATATATGATCCACTGATCTTTCTTCTCATCTCTTACCCTTCTTGCTATTCTAACATAAGATGCAGGATCTTCATTTTCCATTCTTGTTCTTTCTTCAACAGAGAAGTAATCTTGTATAAACTCTTCTATCATTTCAGCCACAAAAATTTCTATGATAGCTTCTCTACTTATTTCGTCAATTTGTATGCATGAATTGATTCCTTCTGCTACTATTGAAGGGGCTTCTTCCCTTTCTTCCCTGACTAATTCAATCCTTTTTTTTTCTCCTTCTTTCTCTTCTTCCCTCACTCTTTTTGGCTATCTTGGCCTTTTTGCTTTCTTAGTGACTGTACCATCTAATGCTATGGATATTCCCATTCTTTTTAGTATCACCTTATTAAGCATGTCTGAATACTTGAATTTATCTAGTACCTCATGTGACAAATCTACTTTTGCCTTTTTAATATTTGAGTCTTCGCGATTCCATAGGGTAGAGGATGTCTTGCTGATGATTTGACTTGTTGAAGTTGTTCAAACATGAGTTTGGCTAAATCTAGTTGCTTCTTACATTCAATGCCCACAGAATTCTTTCATCTCTTTTGGAAATGTTATCCCTACTTCCAACCTTGGGGTAGATGTTGTTGCTTAGGATATTGTATGCAAGTCTTAGATTCACATCTAGATTCTCGGGGTTTAGACTTCTTATTTCATCCCCAATGGTTGTTCCTGTTAGTTGTAAAAACAATTCTCTTCTGGGTGTTGGCCATTCAAATATTTGCATTTCCATCATGGGGAGATTTAAGCATTCTCTGAGGCTTTCAAGAGACATATTTATTTTCTTGTCTCCAATCCAGGACTTCTTTAACTTAGTATCATAGTTGTAAAGAAGTATTTTTACCATTCTCGAATAGCACTTGTCTTTGCAACTCATAAATTCATTCTACCCTTGGAAGTCTATACAACTACACACTTCCATCTCTTTGAAGAAATCAAAATCAATAAACTTTCCTTTCAACACTTTTCTTTTATCATATTGGCTCATGAACTCATGGTAATTTTGTTCATCATTTTGAAAGGTTACCTCAAGAAGCCTATTTCTTTGAATCCTTAGTTTGTGAGGTAGATGCATCTCTTTTGAATCTTCTCTATTTCTTCTCATGCCAGATGAGGATGCTAGAGTCATCTTTATATTTCTTGAATCTGCTATCTCCATTAGTCAAGGTTTAGGGTTTTGATGTAGGAGAGCTTGGGGGTTCTTGGCAAGCAAGATAGACACATGAAAATGGTGCTAAGAGGATGAGGAGTGAAGGAGGAAGCAATGGAAATTTGAATCACCTTCTTTTGAAAAGGGAATTTTTGTCACCAATAGTGAATGCGAGAGGTGAGTTTGAGATGAAGTCTAAAAAAGGATTTTTATCAAGTCTACAGTCAAATCTTGAGGGTCTCAGATGAATTTGATGGCTTCAAACAAACCTACAGACAAAGTAGTGAGTTCGTCTGTGGGCAGATATGAGATGAGGTAATTTTCAATTTATTTTTGATTTGAGATAAATATGATTGTCTAAGAGCATGATATTGTGTGTAGGACTCACTTATGATCAGAAGATTTTAATTTGCAAACATTTGAATAACTAGTTTCTCAACTTTATATCATGTGCATAAGTGAAGCAATGAAGAGCATATGGTTTTGAGCATTTTTTGTAGACAACTTAATGTGTATTGCATATAGAATGATGTACCATTGACTTTGAAGCAATCTAATCAAAGCTTTAAAGATCATCATAAATTTCTTGAAAGTTTGAAACTTTAGATTTGAGAATTACCTCATTGTCTTGAATAGCTATGATATTTGTAAAATGTTTACTTGATTATCTTCAGCTCCTCTGGATTTCTCTTGTTTCTGCATAGATTCAAATGCTTGGGTCTTTTGGACTTTATTAGCTTTGTCATATATGATTTCCTATACATCTTTTACAAAGCTACACATAGATATTTCATCAAACTTAGTAGGAGACAAGTATCTTGAATTTTTAAGAAACCATAATAGATATCATTAATGTATAAAAGTTTGTAAATTATTAATCCCTAAGCAGGAGTGTTGTGGAATGATTTGGCCATGAGAATCTCTTCATAAGTTAAATTCTAGTAGTCAAAATTAACTTGCAAATCCTACTCTTATACTACTTGTTAGTCCCATGTATGAGATATCTCAAGAGGGGAGGGGTGAATTGAGCATATAAAAATTTTAAACTAATAAAAATTAATGCACTAAGAAGTAGTGTTGCAACACACATGTGATTTTCACAAATGTTCGTTTAGTCATAGTGTTTGTTACACTTCCAGATTCAACTTCTCTTGCCCATTCTTATTTCAAGTAGATAATTGTGTCTGTAATGATATGTGAAATGTAATGATCAGATAGTAACATGCAAAGTAAAGCAATCAAGTAGATAATACAAACAACAATTTTTATAGTGGTTCGGGTACCCTGTCCCCACGTCCACTCTTCCAAGAGCACACACATTGTGCCTTGGGTTTCATTATATCCTATACAATGAAAGCACAAAAGTGCTTCTAGCACTTTTCTAGATTCTAGCTCTTGGGGGCATAAACACAGTGCTCCCAGAACTCTTCTGGTTTTCACAAGCTCTCTAGAAAACTCACTAATTTCAAAGATCACCAGCAAACTTGATGGTTTTCTAGAGCTCACCAATAACTCATACAATGTGGTTTTCCCAAGCTCACCACAACCTCATACAATATGGTTTTCCCGAGCTCACCAAAACTCACATGTCTGATTAACAACACTCATTTTGCACATTACTTTCCCTCTTCTTCTAAGCTAATTTGTATAGAGTTTAAGCACATATAAAATGATAGCTCATTGAAGCATATTAGATATCAATACTTTAAAGATATGATCGAGATAGATCTTTGAGGCTCATTGTCTATCATCACAATAGAGATTGATTATCTTGGAGGAAGCATTTATCTATTTGAGAGAGTTTACTCATTTAAGCTTATTTCTAGCTTTCTCTTAGCTTCCTAAACCTCCTTCATTGACACTATGCTACTTATATATTGCTTCAGAAAATTTATGTCCTTTGAAGATAGTTGGCTTCCTTTGAATGTTGAAGATCATTTTGAATTTTCTCCCATTAAAAAGTTGTCTTCTTGATAAACTTGTTCTAGCTAGAAAGCCTGCAGCACCGTCCTTGAAGAAGATGCCTTTTCAATTTTGGCAAATACCTACTAAAGACTTTCTGCATGATTAACTCTTTCATTCTTTTAGAAAGATGCCCATTAAGCTTGAAGGGATGCGGCCTTTGAGAGTTGCAACCATTGTTAGAGTGAGGACTACTTTCCTTTGAATTTCTTTCTATCTTCAGCTAAGCTCAATTTGTTTAGTGTTTACTTCAAGTGAAAGTTTGACTAGAGAGTGCAGTCAGCATTGCCAGGTATAAGTAGCTTCTACTCATCATGATATGCCATTGTGATTTAGCCATATTTTGTCTTAGGGATTTGTCTGATCAAGTCCTAGTTTGTCTCTTGTAAGTAATAGACAAATTGGCTCTAAGTAGATTCATATAGACAACTTTGTCTTTGTAAATTTGTCTGAGATCATTGTAACACATTTACTTCATCTTCTAGTTTGTTTATCGTAAGTGACAAATAAATTGTAGAAGGTCGATGAACTTCTTCTCTTACTATCCATCAGACTAAGTTCTCTCATGAGATGAAGTTTCTTTCATCAAATGAAGTTTCTTTCACTAGACAAAGTAGATTTGTCTGTTGTAAGCAACAAACAACTCTTGTTGGCACAGACAAGGATTCTTCATGGCAGACGATGTGACTTTGTCTGTAGAAAGCTACAGACAAATTTTCAAGGTGCAGATGAAGTCTCTCAAATAGTTTGTCTGTCGTAAGTGATAGACAAATTGACGAGGCACAAACGAATCCTCTTTGTTTGTTAGTTTGTCTATTATAGGTAACAGATGAATTGTAGAGGCATAAACAAATTATCTTTTCTGTAGTTCATCTATTGGTTTATCTGTTGCAAGTGGCAGACGAACTTGCAGTCAAAGACGACAGACAAAGTAAGCTATTCATCTGTGGCCGCTGTGCTGATTCTGCTTCATCTTCTACATCATCTGTAGAGGATTGTAGGTAAGTTCCTTGCTCTTCTTCTATTCCAAATAAACTTTATGTGAAAGACAAATGCTTCATTAATTTGACTCCATTCTAAGCTCTTCATTTGTTTGAGTTCAAGTCCGTTTCATCTCTGCTTTTGCAATCTAAATTCATTTTTGTGTTGTGAATAGATGTTGTGTATGAGCAATTTATCTAACTTGTCCGTGGAATGATTTTTCTGAATCTATCTGAGGTAGATGCTATCTGATACTGACTTTATCTACAGGAGATTTATTTGATCACTCATTAAGGCTTGAGCATTGTTAACTCTAGCCCCTTTACTAAGCTTGATTTTGATGATGAATGATGTTAAAGAACTTAGTCTTGATGATGAACAAACAAATGATTGAAGAATTAAGGTACTAACAGATTACTTTCCTAATGATGCAACATTTAAATATCAAAACAGATTAAAGAGAGTAATTTTAAGTAATAAAAGGTGTAAATTGTAAAATTATTACATTAACCTTCAAAGGAAGATATTCAAAAGTAATGGTCAAATAAAAGGTCATTCAAAAATCACTAAGAAGTAAATCAAAATTTGTTCAGAGACTTGGCATCAAAGTTAGAAGTTAAGAAGAATTTAAGAAACAAATTAGAACCTCATTAGAAGTATTTTATAACCTTATCAGAAACAAAATATGGAACTCAAAAGTACTCAGAAGTTATCAAACATATCTCAGAACCATGCCAGAAGTTATCAAACTTATGAGTGGTTTATCTAACTTGTCTGTGGAACATTTTGTCTGAATCTGTTTGAGCCAGATGCTATCTGATACTGACTTTATCTATAGGAGGTTTATTCGATCACTCATTGAGGCTTGAGCGTCATAGCTACAGATGTACTTTATGACTTCTTTTCAAAGTTTCAGTGTCATTCTTTCTGAGCATTCTTGTCTTATTTTGGTGTACTGGATCTTACTTGCTAATGTATTCTTTATATACATTATCTACTATATTTGAGTTTCTTTAATGTATATCATTTATGTTTCTACAATACTTAGGAACACAACTGTTAGTACTACAAGTGTTCACTCATATGTTGCTGCTCATCATCAAAACTTAGTTATTTGCCATATATACCATTTGGTTCAATAGTAAGTGGAGATTTGTGAGGTGTGTGATGTGGCGAAGATAGAGTAGGAGAGGAGTGAAGTGAATGATGAGATGGGGAAGCTGGTGAGGAGTGAACAGTTCTAACTGGTGAGATAGAAGTTTGTTTCCTTTGACTTTTGACAGATTCAATTAAAGAGAATAGGGTGTCTATCTTTTTATCTAATGAGTCCATCCTATGGTCAAGGTTGTAGCGAACATTTCAATATTTAGGAGTCTGCTCTCAAGATTTTATTGAATATGTTGGGTTGGTGGAGGTGAATGAGTAGGTCTGGAAGGGGATGGAATTGGATAGTGATGTGGAGATGATTTTGCTATTGCTTCTACTTCTTTTTCCATTATCTTTGTTTATTTTAGCTAATGTGTCTATTTGCATATGTTCCTCATTTTTTTTTCTTCTTCTTCTCTAATGCTTTTAGGTTGTCTTAGCCCTCTTGATTTTTTTAGTGACTGTACCACTTGATGATATGGATATTCCCATCCTTTTAAAAGTCACTTTGTAAACTATGTCTGAATTTTTGAACTTCTCTGGAACTTCATATGATAAATCCACCTTTGCCTTTTGTCATTCCATAGGGCAGAGGATGTTTTGCTGATGATTTGACTTAAGAAAGCTGCCCAGACATGAGTTTGGCGAGTTCCACTATCACTTATAATAGAATATATTAGTGCTCCCAGCACTCTTCTAGATTTCAGCTTCAGGAGGCATAAATAAGTGTTCTCAATACTCTTCTAGATTCTAGCTCCAGAGGGCATAAACACAGTTCACCCAGTGCTCTTTTAGTTTTCACGAGCTCACAAGGAAACTCACTAGTTTCGAAGATCATCAGCAAACTTGATAGTTTTTTAGAGCCCCTAACAACTCATTACAATATTATTTTCCCAAGCTCATCATAAACTCATTACCATGTGGTTTTACCGAGCTCACCACAAACTCATATGGCTGATTAACAATGCTAAGGTTGAACATTACTTTCCCTCTTTACTAGGCTGATTTGTACAAAGTTTAAACACATATAGAATGATTACTTGTTGAAGCACATTAGATATCAATACTCTATAAATGTAATTAAGATAGATATTTGTGGCTCATTATCTATCAGCATGATGGATATTGATTATACTGGAGGAAGCATTGTCTAATTGTGAGAGGTTACTAATTTAAGTTCTTTTCTCCTTTTCATCTTTCTATTAGCTTCCTTCACCTTATTCATTGACATTGTACTACCTTTATACTACTTCAAAAATTTGTCTATTGGAGGTAGATTACTTCTATTAAATGTTAAAGACCATTCTAAATTTTCTCCTATTAAAAAGTTATCTTCTTGACAAACTCCTTCTAGCTGGAAAGCCTACAACGCCTCATTGAAGAAGATGCCTTTCTGGTTTTGGCAAACAACGAATGAGACTTTTTGCATGACTAAATCTTTCATTTTTTGGAAAGACACCCATTAAACTTGAGGGGATGTAGCCTTTGAGAGTTTCTATCTTTGTTAGAGCAAAGATTGCTTTCCTTTGAATTTTTTTTCATCTTCATCTAAGCTCGATTTTTTCAATAGTTAATATGATCTGCTTCAAGTGAAAGTTTGATAGGCGAGTACAACTAGCATTGTCTGGTATAAGTAGCTTCTACTCGCTATGATGTGCCATAGCAATTCAACCATAATTTGTCTAATCAAGTGTTAGTTTGTCTCTTGTAAGTAACAAACAAATTGGCTTTGAGTAGATTTATAAGATATAGTAAACAACTTCATCTATGTAAATTTGCCTGAGTTTGTTGTAGCACCTTTACTTCATCTTATAGTTTATCTATTACAAGTAACAGATGAATTGGAAAGGCACAGATGAAGTTACAAGTAATAGAGGAATCATAGAGGCATACATGAATCATCTTTTCAATAGTTTGTTAGTTAGTTTGTCTATTGTAAGTAATAGACAAATTTGGAGATGAAGATGGCAGATAAAGTAAGCTGTTCATTTATGGCTGCTGTGCCGCTTCTACTTCATCTGTAGTAAGTTGTAGATGAGTTTCTTATTCTTCTTTTGGTTGAGATAGACTTCATATGAGAGACAAATGATTAATTAGTTTGACTTCATCTTTAGCTCTTCATTTGTCTTAGTTTAGCTCCATTTCATCTTTGCTTTTGCAATTTGAATTTGTCTTTGTGTTGTGGGCAGATGTTGCATATGAGCAATTTATTTGACTTGTCTGTGAAATAATTTTTTGAATTTGTCTGAGGCAAATGTTATTTGATTCTGACTTTATCCATAGAAGATTTATTTGGTCACTCATTGAGGCTTAAATGTCATAGCTTCAAATATGCTTTGTGGCTTTTTTTTTTCAAAGTTTCAGTGTCATTCTTTTTAAGCATTCATCTTCTTTCCATGTAGTGGATCTTACTTTTGATTATATTTATTGTCCAGTGCATTTGAGTTGCTTTCCTGTATATTATTTATATTTGTTTCTATAATACTTGAGAACATAACTGTTAATACCACAAGTGTTTACTCATGTGTTGTTGCTCAACATCAAAACTTGGATGTTTGCCATATATACCATTTGTTTCAACATTCTCCCCCTTTTTTATGATGACAAAACATTTAAGTGATATACCATTCATGAGAGTAAAATTGCTATATACTTAAGCACAAGAGGATTAAGCAAAGAAATCTATTAATGTTATGGCACCCCCTGACTTGGCGCACTATTTTAGTTCATGAGGTTACCCCTGAATAGATACTATATTTTATACTTTTCTATTTTCACTCAAGTTTCACTATATTTCTCCCTCTTTCTATCAAGATTAAAAAAGTAGAACATAAGAGAGGAATAGTTCTTGTAATGTAGAAGGGCAACATTCAAGTGAGAAATATACATTATGTGATAGAATACATCAATGATCATGAAGTAGAGCAAGGTTTTGAAGAGACTTCATTGATTAGATGGGAAATCCACATTAAGAGCCTTCGGGATACTATGGACAAGTTGGTTTCACTCTATATATTTAGGATCCATTAATTGTGGATGAGGAGGAGGTAGTCCTTTAGCCTGTGCCTCCTTGTTGGCAATCATGCATCTCTCATTAAGGGCATAAGTCATCATGAAGTGATCTGGAACTATTTCAAGATTGATAGTAAGTTTGATGCCTACCCGATAATTATCATCTAATAGCTCTGGATATGGAGGAGGCTTGCCATGACGAATTACTATAGTATTGGCATCCATTCGATATTTGCGGGTAGCATAATTCATGGAGGTTGAGCTGGGGGGAGGAGATTTAGAGATTTAGAGATAGTTCTATGAATATTACTTATTGAGGCTTGGAGACAGGAACTTTGAAACTTGTAAGATGTTTAGAACTGGAAAAAGGTTGATGTGTTGTAGAAGGAGATGGTTCAACAGAAGGGTTAGTGTTTGGTGATGGTTGGTTGAACTCATTTAGTATCTTATCAATAATTTCATCACCATCTAGAAGTGGTTTGAGTTTGAAAGTTTTGGTTGGGCCTTTCATTATTATTATACTTTCAAGATAATTCTAATCTTCAAATTTTGGAAAAGGAAGATCAGAAAGAGTGAAGGACCTATCTTCTGATTGAAAAGTGAAAGCAACCATTTGATTTATTAATTGTTTATATTCAATTTTTTCTGAAGTCATTTTTAATTTTGGATTTTTAGGAGCTGAAGATGTATGTTTTGGGAGTTTGGGATGCTGAATTTGATAAGTTTTAGATGTAGAAGGTATGACATTTGATGGTCTAGATTGACTGATTTTTGAAGGAGAGAGGTGATTGAGAGGTGTCTAGAGATGGAAGGGAGGATTTTGAAGTTTGAATAAGTTTAAATGAAGTGAACTGATTAGTGGATTGTGAAGTTGGAGAGGGATTTTCTTGAGATGAATACTTCTTAGAGATGGATTTTAGAGATTTAAAGATTTTACTTATGGGAATTTTTGACTTAGGTATAGAAGACACTAAGTTGGACTGAGGAGATTCTTGTGGAGGATTCGTGGTAATGGGGTGAGTGGTAAGTGCAGATTTGTGAGGTGTGTGATGTGGCGAGGATGGAGTTTGAGAGAAGTGAAGTTAATGATGAGATAGGAAGCTGGCGAGGAGTGAATAGTCCTAATTAGTGATATAGAAGTTGGTTTCCTTTGACTTTTGATGGATTCAATTAAAGAGAATAGGGTGTCCATCTTTTTATCTTATAATTCCATCCTAATGGTCATGGTTAAAGCGAACATTTCAATATTTAGGAGTTTGCTCTTAGATTTTATTGAATGTGTTGGGTTAGTGGAGCCGAATGAGTAGGTTTGGAAGGGGATGCAATTGGACTATGATGTGGAGATGACTTTGTTGTTGTTGCTGCTGCTTTTTCCATTGCTATTGTTTGTTTTGTTATTGATGTGTCTGTTTGCACAATTTCCTCATTTCTTGCTTCTTCTTCTTCTTCTTGTTCTTCTTCTCTAACCCTTTTTGGTTGTCTTAGCCATCTTGCTTTTTCAGTGACTATACCTCTTGATGATATGGATATTCCTATCCTTTTCAATGTCACTTTGTCAACTATGTCTGAATTTTTGAACTTGTTTGGAACTTCATATGATAATTTACCTTTGCCTTTCTTAACATTTGAGTAATTTCCATTTCATAGGGCAGAAGATGTCTTGCTGATGATTTAACTTGATAAAGCAGTTTAGACATGAGTTTGGCCAGATCCAATTGCTTCTTATACTTTAGTGCCTAGAGAACCCTTTCATCTTTCCTAGAAATATTATCTCTACTTCCAATCTCTGGATAAAGGTTATTGTTCAGGATAATGTGAGCAAGTCTTAGGTTCACATCTAGATGCTTGGGATTTAGGTCCTTTACATCATCATTGATAAACATTCCTATTAGTTGTGAGAACAACTCTCTTCTAGGTGTTGGTCATTCAAACATTTGCTTTTCAATCAAGGGAAGATGCAAACACTCTCTGATGCTTTTAGGACACAGATCTATTTCCTTGTCTCCAATCCATGATTTCTTAAGCTTAGGGTTGTAGTTATAGAGGAGTATTTTTACTATTATGTAATAACTTTCGTCTCTACGACTCATAAAATCTTTTCATCCCTGAAAGCTTAACCAATCATAAATTTCTAACTTTATCTTTTCAAAGATTTTGAAATCAATGGCTCTACCCTTCAGCACCTTTCTATTAACATATTTGTTCATATATTCTTATTAATGTTGTTTGTTATTTTGGAAAGTTACCTCTAGGAGTCTATTTTCTTGCACTCTGATTTCCAGAGATGGATGCATTTCCTCTGACTCTTCTTTGTTCCTTTTTCTGCCGGATGTGGATGCTAGAGTCATCTTTGCTGTTCTTGAATTTGCCATCTTCATTAGTGGACGTTTGGAGTTTTGATGTGAAAGAGCTTGGGGGTTTTTGTAGTAGATAAGCAAATGAAAAATGACACTAAAAGGACAAGGAGTGAAGAGAGAAATAGTGGGAATTTGAATCTCTTTCTTCTCATGAGAGATTTTCTGTCGCTAATATTGAATGAGAGAGGTAAGTCTGAGATGAGGTTAAAAGAGGAGTTTCTATGGTCAAACCTTTCAACAAATTAGATGGCTTTAGACAAACCTATAGACAAAGTAGTGGCTTCGTCTATGGACAAAGATTAGATGATGTGATTTTCAATTTATTTTTGATTAGAGATAAACATGATTGTCTGAGAGTTTGATTTTGTGTGCGAGGCCCACTTATGATTAGGAGATTTTAATTTGTAAAGATTTAAATGACTAATCTTTATATCATGTGCATGAGTGAAGCAATGAGAAGCATATGGTTTAGAGCATTTTTTGTAGACAACTTAATGTATAGTGTATGCATAAATGATTTAGAATTATATACTCTCAATTTTGAAGCAATCTAATCAAAGCTTTGAAATTATCATAAATTTCTTGAAAGTTTGAAACTTTAGATTCGAAGATTACCTCATTGTCTTGAATTGCTATGATATTGAAAAATGCTTACTTGGTTGTATTTATCTCCTCTGGATTTCTCATAAGTTGATTCTTCTGATTTCTCTTATTCTTGCAACTCCTGCATAGAGTCAATTGCTTGGGTCTTTTGGACCTTGTAAGCTTTGTCATATATAATTTCTAATACATCTTCAACAAAGCTACACATAGATATTCAATCAAACTTAGTGAGAGACAGGTATTTTGAATTTTCAGAATCTCTAATAGATATCATTAATGTATAAAGGTTTACAAATAACTTGTCCTTGAGTAGGAGTGTTGTGGAATGATTTAGCCATGAGAATCTCTTTATAAGTTTAATTTAGGTAGTTAAGATTAACTTACGAAGCCTGCTCTGATACCACTTGTTGGTCTCATGTAGTAGATAACTCAAGAGGGGAGGGGTGAATTGAGCATATGAAAATTATGGCTAAAGAAAAATTAATATGCTTAGTAGAAATAATATTATAACGCATATGTGATTTTCATAGTTGTTTGTTCAGTCATGGTGTCTACTCCACATATAGACTCAACTTTTTGTTGTTGTTCTCATTTCAGGCATATTATCATGTGTGTGTAATGATGTGTGAAGTGTAATAATAAGGTAATAACATGCAGAGTAAAGCAATTCAAGTAGACAATACACATAATAATTTTTATAGTGATTCAGGCACCCTGTTCCTACATCCACTCTTCCTAAAGCACACTTATTATGCCTTGGGTTCTACTATCACTTATAATGGAATAAATTACTATCACTTATAATGGAATACATTAGTGCTCCCAGCACTCTTCTAGATTTTAGCTCAAGCAGGCATGAATAAGTGTTCCCAACACTCTTATGGAGTCTAACTCTAGGGGGAGTAAATACAATGCTCTCAACACTCTTCTGGTTTTCACGAGCTCACTAGGAAATCACTAGTTTCGAAGATCACTAGCAAACTTGATGATTTTTCAAAGCTCACCAATAACTCATTATAATGTGATTTTCCTGAGCTCACCAAAACTCATTACAATGTGGTTATCCTGAGTTCACCATAAACTCATATGGTTGATTATAGCACTCAAGTTGTACATTACTTTGCCTCTTTATTAGGCTGATTTGTATAGGGTTTAACCACATATAGAATGATTACTTATTGAAGCACAATAAATATCAATACTCTAGAAATGTGATTAAGATAGATCTTTGTGGCTCATTATCTATCACCGTGATGGGGATCGATTATCTTGGAGGAAGCATTGTCTAATTAAGAAAGGTTATTTCTTTAAGTTCTTTTTTCCTTTTCGGCTTTCTCTCAGCTTTCTTCACCTTCTTCATTGACACTACACTACCTTTATACTACTTCAAAAATTTCTATCTATTGGAGGTAGATGGCTTCTATTAAATGTTGAAGACCATTCTGAATTTTTTCCCATTGAAAAGCTATCTTTTTGATAAACTCATTCTAGCTGGAAAGCCTATAGCTCCATCCTTGAAGAAGATGCCTTTTCGGTTTTTGCAAACATCAGATGAAGACCTTTTGCATGATTGACTTTTAATTCTTTTGGAAAGACACAAATTAAACTTGAGGGGACGTAGCCTTTGAGAGTTGATATTTGTAACACCCCACCCTGGGGCCTATGAGTTTACACATTACCATATAATTTTATATTTTTAAGGAAATATTCTGCCTAAAATCTAGTAGTCTCCCCTAAAATATTAAGATCTATACCTATGCATACATTAATATATAAAATTAATTTTTTTTATAATTATAAAGAAATGTTAAATTTTATAAAACACATACCCACAACTGCCCATTCACCCATAGCTACGTGCCCAAGATTGGAACCGATCATGATGATAATCTATCTTCCTAGAATAATATAATTTTAATCACAATAATGTAGTTAATTCACTATGACATGCCATAAAATTTATTATACATCATGCAAAATCTTTCAAATATAATTATGCAATTATACAACCAAATTACATTTACAAATCATTATACCACAAGAAAAATGTCTTCAAAATTTTCCTTTCGATCCCAACCCATAGTTAGGATTCTTTACCTGACCTGCCAGCTAAATATTATAATAAGAAGGCATGAGTCCGGATAACTTAGTAAGTAGGCTGAATAAGAGGAAAAATAAACAAATAGGAACAATATGTTCCAAAGCTAGCACATGAATAAATACAAGCTAGTGTAATTATACATGAGGCTCCCCTCCTCATTATGTCCATGCAACACTACGCTTTTCAAATGTATAATATCATAACTGTGTCATTAAGGCACACTGGCCACTCGGCCATCTCATATCATACATGCGCCCTATGGGCACACCATATTAGAACTATACCATACAAACATAAACAAAACCTTATAATGGTGCTCTTTAGGCACACCATATCAGGTCATACTTATGCAATACCGGGATAAAATCAATCAAAGGCAATCTACTTACTATACTTACATACATTATAATGGTATACTTCCCATTTCATCAATACACACTTTCACTTAATACAATACATATCATCACAGTCAGGGAAATCTCTTATCCCTTCAATTGTACATCTTTAAAGACTATATGACAAACAAAAATCATGGGATAATCTCTATCCCCTTTTATGTATCCATTCAATAGGAAAAGAATCAGGGAATGCACACCATTCCCATCAAACCACACATACACTTGGAACATTCTTGGTCCCATCACAATTACACAATCACATAGCCAATACATATAACAAATGGGAATTAATGGGATATTCAATATCCAAATTCACTCATAAATGCCTAGAAGCAACCAATGGGACAATTACTATTCCCATTTATTATACATGTAACCAATAAAGAGCCTACTCTAACTCCTATGGTGTTTGAAATCTACTCATGTGGAAATGGGTAGAGTTTACCTTATGAATTCGATAAATGTCATAATTTTGGGCTATATAAAGTTAATGAGAAGAAACATAACTAAAATGGTGAATTTAGGAAAAAGCATAAGTATGATCAATATGAATGACCCAAAATGGTCATCATACATATTGTAATGTGTGTGAAACATTGGATTGAGCATTGAATGCAATTTGAAATGAAAATGGCCTATGGAGTTATTTATGGCAGAAAATGATTGGTACAAACAATTGAATAGGTAATTTTTGATAATTAACCTCAAATGAGGTAGTGAATGGTATGAACAAGTCTCATTTCATGTATGAGATGTGTGGGAAGTGCTTATTATGATATCCAAAGTATTTTATTTGAAATGAGACCATTAGTGATTCTTATAAGTGTAAATTTTGATTTTGAATAGCCTTTCTTATGAATGGGTTGTCAATTGAGTTTGAAGTGAGAGCTAATTTCTTAAATAAGAATTTTAGGAGGATTATGGATGATAGTAACAAAAAATGAAATGATTAAAAGTTTAGTGATGATAAATGAGAGAAAAAGTGGAAAATTTGGAAGAAAACTAAAGGAGCACAAGTGTGTATTATGAAAATGCTGAATTTGAAAAAGGGATCATTGTGATTGCATTTTGACATGTAAAATGGACTATTTTGAAATAGTGTTCAATAGAGAAATTATCTATCCAATGGAAGAAACGTCACTTAATTCCGATGTCATATGAGGAAGTTATGACTAATATACCAAAACTGTTCCAAATGACTAAAAAATAATGAGATGAACGAATTGGGTTACTTTATCCAAAATTTTGACATGTTTGGGGGCTGGTTTTGGAAATGTTGTTAACATAAAAGTTGTATCCCTTGAAGTTATTATTATTATTATGATGGATAATAATGTCGATGCAATAATGTATGATAATAAGAATGTCGCATCAATGCAATGCTCATAATTCATACTATCACACAATCCAGGCTATACGGTCTCATCCCATACTACTATCCACACAACCAACTCTAACAAGACCATCCAGGCCGATCATCAAGGAACGCCCGGCCATGTCGACTGCCACACAACCCCTCATAATAATTGATGGTTTTCACGAGATAATGACCAACTCACTAAAA
>JAYJMB010066143.1:0-70615 GCA_036873735.1 Pouteria campechiana
AAACTACATATCGACCGTGCACTTGCGAGGTTATTTAAAACCTGAGCCATCGAGTTTATGGCAACCATCAAGTTTTTTGGCGCCGTTGCCGGGGACAGATGGAAGCCATCAAGTTTTTGGCCATCACCCACTTACATTGACAAGCTCTAAGTGATGAAAATTGTATCATTGCAATAGAAGAAGAAACTATTTTGAAAATTACAAAGTGTGGAAATTAGTTCCAAAACCCAAGAACTTTGATGTAATTAGAACTAAATGGGTATTCAAAAACACACTGGATGAAAGTGGATTGGTCATGAGAAATAAAGCTAGGCTAGTTGCTAATGGGTATTCTCAAGAAGAAGGAATTGACTTTGAAGAATGTATGCCCCTATAACAAGATAGAAGTCATTAGAATGCTACTTGCTTTTGCATCTTATAAGATTTTCAAATTATTTTAGATGGATGTAAAGAGTACATTTTAAATGGACATCTAAGTGAGGAAGTCTATGTAAAGTAACCTTTTGGTTTTAAAAGTGATGATCAACCTGATTATGTCCATAAGCTCAGCAAAGCATTATATGGTTTAAGACAAGCTCTAAGAGCGTGGTATGAAAGGTCGAGCAAATTCTTAAGTGATCATCAATTCCAAAGAGAAAAGGTTAATACTACTTTATTCATAAAAAAATGTTAGCATGAATATCTTGATAGTTCAGATTTATGTACACAATATTATATTCACTGCTACTAGTGAGTATCTCTACCAAGACTTCTCAAAGATCATGCAGGCTAAATTCGAAATGAGCGTGATGGGAGAATTGAACTACTTCCTTGGATTGCAAATCAAGTAAAGAGATGATGGATACTACATTTTCCAATCCAAATACACTAGAGAAATGCTGAGGAAGTTCAAACTTTAAGGAATTAAAGTAGCAAGCACTCCAATAAGCACATCAGCTAGGCTTAATAAGGACGAAAAAAGTAAACTTGTAGATCAAAAGCTATATCGAAGTATGATTGGATCTCCTCTTTACCTTATTGCATCTAGACCAGATATTCTATTTAGCATATGCTTATATGCTAGATTTCAGTCCATTCTTAGAGAGTCTCATCTTATTGCAGTGAAACAAATTTTTAAGTATTTAGTTAACACACTAAACCTAAGACTCGATTATCCCAAGGGAACTAATTTTGAATTAATTGGATATTTAGATGCTGACTTTAAGGGATACAAAGTTGATAGGAGAAGTACTAGAGAACCTATCAATTTCTAGGGAAATAGTCTGGTATCATGGTTCTCTAGGAAACAAACTAGTATTGCTATCCCTACAGTAAAAGTTGAATATATAACAACTGGAAGTTGTTGCACAGAATTGCTTTGGATGAAACAATAACTTCTAGATTATAGACTAAGCTATAGAGATATACCCATTAAATGAGACAATACTAGTACCATATGCTTGACAAAGCACCCTGTCTTACTTTTTAGAACCAAGCATATAAAATTAGGCATCACTTCACAAGAGATCATGTATAAAAACATGATATATGCTTAGAATATGTACCCAAAAATGCTCAACTTGCTGACATCTTTACTAAGGCACTGCTTTTAGAAACTTTCTGCAACATTAGAAGAGAATTAGGCATGACTAATGTGAATGCATGAAATTGAAAATCTTTGACTATTCTATGCCTAAAGTTGTACTATTTTGATCTATTTTTAATGAGGTTCAATTTTGTCTCAGATGAAGTAAGTTCTTTGGCCCTCTTGTCTTGGACACAAAATTTATCTGAAGTTATTTATATGCATTGTCTGATTCCCACTTTGTCAAAATCATGGTTCTCGAGGTCCCGTACACCTCGCTTTCTTGCCAAAATAAATTTATAATTATTCATAGAACATCGAACTCTATCTTTAGCAAGACTTATCTCTTCTTTCTTGAAACATCATATCAACTGCCTAGTATTGCCCCCACGTCCAATCTATTTTAACCTATGACTCGTGATCCTTCTTCCTTAAAAAATTGATGCAGCTTAGGGAACGAAGTTTAGGAAGAAGATATAGAAGGAAGACACACGAATGCTAAAATTGAAGAACCAAAGGATGTTTCTAGTGAAATTATTGTATAATTTTAATGACAACAAAACTACACTTGAGACTTGACCTATATTATAATCCATAGTGTATTAACATTGTTTATTATATGTTGGATCATAGATATACCATGTAGTTATCACTTTAAGCTTTTATTAGGAAAATAAAATGTAATTTATCCATTTCTACAACTTGTGAAAATCATGTGGAGATAATCATATTTTGATTAGTGTGCTTCATAGAAGATATTATTTTCTTTATATGAAAAAGAAATTATGATTAAAAGAGCTTATAGATACAAAATTATGATTTAAAATACATATCCATGCTTTACAATTTACACAAATTATATATAGATAATTATATTATGATTTACAATGGAAAATTTGATGAAAAATGTTAAGCTAACAATATGGCAAAAGTGCAGAAATGTCCAAGTGCAGGTGTGTTGCTATAGTAATTTTGCTACTATACTTTTGCTACAGTAAAATGCTACAATGTTGCTATATTGACAGAGAAAGTGGATTGTCTAAGACAAAGTGAAAGACAAAGCTTGTCTAAGATGAACTAGAAGATGAAGTAAAGCTTTAGTCAAACTAGCAAATGAAGTAACAAATGAAGTAGAAGATGAAGTTTGAGTTAGCAGATGAAGTAACAGATGATTACTACAGTAATCTTTAATAGTAATTTGCTATAATAATCTACTATAGTGCAATAGACAAAGCTTTAAGAAATCAACAGATGAAGTAATAGACAAAATGATATAGTGCTACAGTAACTGCGCTATAGGAACTCTACTACAGTACAACAGACAAAGCTTTAGGCAATCAACAGACATTGTAACAGACAAAGCGATGAGGTAGTACAGTAATCTACTACAATAATTGGCACAATTTGTCTGCTACTTACTTCAAACAGAGCGGAGCTACAATGATCTGCTACATTGAAAATTTGCTATTTTCAAATATAAAAAATTCAACACTCTGTAGCAGCTAAATTTTACAATAATATTCTTCTAAGTAGTCTATAACCTTTCTGGATGGTAAAAATAGACAATCTATTAAAGGAGAACAAAATGCTTGAGGTTCTAATTGCTAAAAAAAAATCAAACATCAAGAACTCTTTCACATTTCCAAATGTAGGACTGTAGATATTTGCTCTAACCATTTGCTACATTTCAAAAAGTTTGAGTTGCAAAAATTTCAAAATATGCTTAAAGATGTCAATCTGAATACTCTATTTGAAATCTCATACTCTCTGCAGAGACAATGAAAAGGCAGCGGATGTAAGAAGAAGTTCAAAGAGCAAAAACATTTGTCTGAAAATGAAGAAGCCCAACTTCATTTGGAATCAACTATGGATAAAGTAGGAGACGAAGAGAGCATGTCCAGCTGGAAAGAGACTTTGTCTAATATTTACTTCAAACGAATAAAGCATCGGCCAAAGTGGAGCAGTTGAATCTGTCAAAATTTATTGTCTTCTTTCCAAAATCATGAAACAAGTTAGAACTACAACATCTCCTCATTCGTCAGTAGCTTGAACTAGCTATTCACCTTATTCTATGTCAAGCTCGGCATTGCAAAATAGATCTAAGCATATGGAAATTAATTAGAAGATGGCATTTTCAAATGGAAGATTATTAGAATGATCTTCTACATTTATTTCCTGCCCATCTACTTTCATCTTTGCATTTAATGAAAACCATCTTCCTCCAATGGTCAAGTTTTCAATAGAGCTATTTAAGGAGAAGAGATGAGATCATTCAAAGGAGGTGAAAGAAAGGTTTTCAAATGTGCTTGTCCTATGCAAATCTTTCCACCCATGGCCAAGAGCTTAAACTTTCAATTATCTATCCATGAGCTTAAACCTTCATATTCGTAATGGCCATTGTCCTTACATTATGGGAAGATCCTTTTGTACTATTAGAGCTGTAAAAGATTTCATCTTTCCTTATGCTTCATTATAATAGTTTGTAAAAGTGCATGAGTTTTCTGGTTAATTTGAAAACTAGAGAGTTGGTGGTGATCTCTAGAAAACCATCAAGTTTGCTAGTGATCTTACAAACCAGTGAGTTTCATGGTTAGCTTGTAAAACTAGAAGAGCTTTGGGAGCACTTGTTTACACCCCCCTAGAGCTAGAATCTAAAAGAGTGCTTGAAGTGCTTTGTATTTCCTTTATATGGGATATAGCGGAACCCAAGGCACAATGAGTGTGTGCTCTTAGAAGAGTAGATGTAGAGATGGGGTTCCTGAACCACTGTAAAAATTGTGTTGTCTATGTGTATTTACTTGTTGTTTTATCTTTCATGCACTTTACAGTTTTCATTATTTATCTTACAATGCACCACATACAATCATGAAAAGAGAGAAATGGTCTAAGAGGGTTTAAGTAATGAATTTTTATATACCCAATTCACCCCTCCCCTCTTAGGTTAAGCCATACTTTGGGAACTAATAAGTGGTATCAGAGCGGGTGACATAACTAATTATAGATATCCACATGGTTAACCCAATACCATCATCCCCTATGTTCTACAAAGGATATTTGACCTCCCAACCCACAAATTATGATGGATCCGTTCATGCACAATCGAAGAGAAAATTGAAAATTTGTCTTATGACCAATGACCTTGATTTATGGAAATTAATTTTATTGGCATAAGTGAGGATGAAACGAGAGCAAAGATAAGAGTATTAAAAAAACTTACAATATGCTCTTTATCCCACCATTTGCAAGAATATCCTCGCTTATAAGTTAATATGTGAAATTTTTAGACAAGCCAAAGATAAATTAGCAAGTGGCAAAACACTTCACAGTCACACACACTACTTGTGTTACTGTGAAAAACTAATTTAAGTGTAGAAAATTAAGGAAAGGAGAAAACATACCCTTGAAGAAGAAGGAAAAGAAAGGAGACTTAGTCTAAAGAAACAAAATGAAAATCTTATGAATTATCAACTCCCTTCAAAATAAAAAGGAAAGATAAGTGCAAGTATGACACTCAAGCTCAAATGACTTCATTAATGTGTCATTATCTAAATTTTTAAAATTTTTACTTGTGCATTTCTTTCCATCCATTTTTTGTTAATAAGTATTCATCTCAATCTTTCAATTAATTATTTCTGTCTACTTACAAGTCTGTAGAAATAAATTTACTTTCAAAATATTTACATTCTTATTTTTGATTTCCTATATCTGATTAGTTATCTATATACCTTCATTTATAGAAATCAAAGTTCTCTAATTTTTTATATTTCATTTATACAATGTTAAGAAATAGAGTTTATAGTTAGAATCTTATCTGAATACCTTCATTTGTATATTGATTATGATTAAACTTTGAAACTATACTTGCATATATTTATCCATATACTTTATTTTTACATCAACAGAAATTAAAGAATTGTACATTTATAGAAATAAAGATTTATTTAAAGTGTAGTTGATACCTACTCTGTTCATTCATGTATATACATTGGAGAATATAGAATTCACACTAAGATTAATAAAACCTTGAAAAAATAAAGTAAAACTCTTAAACAAATCAGGAAGTAAAAAAATGTAAGTATTTAGAAAATAAATAGTCTAAAACTAACAATACCTAAAAGAAGACATTTCTAAAAGAAGAGTAAAAATACCAAAACTGAAACAAAAATTGAAACAAAATTTAGAGACACCTATGAAAAGGAAAACATTCATTTAAGAAGCAAACAAATTAAGTAATGAATGATCCAATCAAAATGGTGAAGTGCCTTCTATTTTGCTAAGCAGTCTAGATTCTTAACTACATACTATTTTATGATAAAAAGGAATTGCACTGTTTAAGTTGATACACAATGCTCACATCTATTTAGTCTTGCTAATGAAAGAAAAAGTGCAAGAATCTCTCAGGTGTATGCAAGAAAAGATTGAAATGAGCAAGAAGGAGAATGATGAGAAAACAAGATCATCTTCTCAATCTATAAACTTCAAGCTGAAGAAAGAAACTCAAGCGCTGAAATGAAAAGTCAAGATTGGCATCATCATGAGCTCAAATGTAGAAACTAAAAAATGAAGTAAAAAAAGAGATAAGTTTGCCAAACTTGAAATATATTTGATTGATAAGTACATTGAATATATGCATTTCACTGCTATACATTTTTCATGTTCCTAAAATGTACATCTAACTACTTTGGATTTGAATGAATATGAATTTATTGTTTCTGAACTAAACCATTCTGAAAATTTAAATTGATATGCAAAATAACTGATCCTTAATATAATTACAATCCCAACACATAGTGAAGCCTGTTTAGGAAACCTCATGGTTTAAGGTCTCGAATAGGCATTTCTTGCGTTGCCATTCCTTCTATAATCATCATTAAGGTTTGAACTAACAAAATAACTTAAATCCTTATGAATGCTTAAAAGTATGTTCATGTCATGAATTACTGCATCTTATTTCTTATTCCCACCATTCATGACCATAATGTTTATAAGAATGTTTGAGCATTAACATCTTGAAATAGTATAATGAGAAAATTCAAATAATATGTGATAGTTTGTTTCATCCCAAATTGCTTTCAGCAATTTTTGCATCATCAGGAGTAGTTTTAGTATTCTGATGATAACGTTCTTATAAAAACTTAAAATTAAGTGATTCTTGATTCCTTAATATTAATTTAAAGGGCCACAACTTTTATATTTATAACATTTACTTAATCGGCCTCCTTCTAGGAGTCATTAGGCCTTAATTGATGCCTTTTGACAGAGTGAAATTTCAAACTCAGTTTTAACTATTGGAGATAGCTACATATTCTATTCATAACTTTCTCATACAAAATTAGAATCATATAATTCTTGATGCATTGAAAAGATAAGAACAAAAGGTATAATTTTTATGTTATAATTTTCAAATATGACTCTAGAAGTACTAGAATTTGCCCAAATATGCCACTTTGTGTTAAAAATTCTTTAGTGATCAAATTCTCTGTTGACTATTGAAATATGATTCTTGGATGATTTGTTCAATTAATAAGGTGCATAAATTATTGTATGAATAAATTTGCAAAAGCATATATTGAGCATATAAGGATATACAAAAAGCATATAAATTTCTAAAGATGATTGAATTAGTGTGGTCTAAGTAAACATGAAAACTGATATCTATTTCAGATTGCCCCACTCTATTCAAGTTCCATAATGAGATGCCTTACAAGAAGAGATAATGATGTTTCTTACAAATCTGATCTCACTTGACTTAAGAAGAATTTTTCATGAAGCTCCCCACGATTAAGCACCGAAATTTAATTGCTTTTGATGATCCAAAGTTTAGGTTAGAATAAACCAACATTCCTAAAGATATATTTGAAAAGTTGCTGAATTCTAAGTATGCGAATTCAAGAAACTTGAGAAAGTCTATGAAATGTTCAATCCACATGTATATCATATGAAGGTCTGCTATGTAAAGAGCTGAGAAATATTGAGCACCTTTCTTTGGAGATTTGATGTGCTTCATCTTCTAGTTTGTTTGTGATAAGTAATAGATGAAGTTCTTTTCTCACTATTCACCAGATGAATTAGTTTTGTCTATTAGTTTGTCTGTTGTAGGTTATAGACAACTCTTGATAGGACAGGTAAGGTTTTTTCACAAGAAATGAATTGACTTCATCTATTGATTTGACTTTAGAGAGCTATAGATGAATCTATAAGGCATAGATAGATATTACCTTCATATTTATATTTCTCAGTCTACCTTAAGAAAGAAGCATAAGAAACTTAAATTGTACAAAGCATCACCTAATGATCAAAATAATAGAAATTCCAATTTGAGTTAAGAAAAATCTTGTGTTTCCATCATTGGACAACATCAAGAAACTACAAACTAAAGAGAAAAACAAATACAATAATTAGGATCATGCATTATCAGTGAATGACTGAAATGAAGTGTGTTTGTCACATTATGTGATCAAAATTATGATATTTTCATTCTTGAAGAGATGTGACAAAGTTTCTTATGCAATTTCTTTGTGAAATATGATTGTCAGTTCAATGTCCTTTGTATTTAATTGAGAATTATGATTTTGAAGCATCCTTGAAATGATATATGAATTGATGCATGCTTGAAAACTATTTATATATCTTTAAAACTTCAATTACAATTTAGATGTTGCTCATGATATGAATTTGTCCTTTATATTGGTGAAAATTAATTACATCTCATACTCATAGTTATGCTTTGTATAGGCCAAGATCTATATATGGTTGTGAACTCCTTAGGAATCCAACAAAATGGTGGGAGAAATATGTAGATTTGTGAGTCAGCACCTTAATACAAAAAGGGGGAGTGTTTGGAATAAAAGACGAGTTGGCAAAGAATAGACTATGCTTTATATGTTTCTATTTTGTATGGTTTGATACAAAAAAAGATAGTAGAACATTTTGGATGAAAGTATTGATCCCATACCATGCTCTTGATTGCATTTACCTATCCTATCTTCTAGCTATTAAGGGGGGAGACATATCCCATTGATTTAATACACCTTTTTGATGCTAATAAAAAGGCGGAGAAAAATGTGGAAAGACTTATTTAAAAAATTTGGATGATACATGGTATAAGGAAAGACACATGTCATGACTTGCATTTAAGAGAAGACTAGAATCATACGTCATGACTTGTCTTTATCAAACTCAATTGGATTACACATTCCAATTAGATAGGGGGAGTTCGCTATTGGCTCATTAGCATAACCTTTAAATGTCACAAGTCTTCAAGTTTTGTCATCATTAAAAAATGGGAGAATGTTGGAATTATTGTATGCTTTTGATGACAACAAAACTTGTCTTAAGACTTGATCTATGCTAATGATGATTTTAGTCTAGGAAGGTAAAAAGAAGACAAATATGCTTGGCATGAATGATCATTACTATAATATTTTGAAAGCAAGCAAATTACATAAACTGTATTGAAAAACAAAATTTTTTTTATGATCTATAATGCATTAACCTTGTTTCTTATATGTTGGATCATAGATATACCATGTGCTTATCACTTTAAGCTTTCATTACAAAAATAATATGTGATTTATCCATGTTCTATGACTTGTAAAAATCATATGGGGATAAATATATTTGGATAAGTGTGGTTAATAGAAGATATTATTTTCTTTACATGAAAAATAAATTATGCTTAAAAGAGCTTATAAATACAAAATCATGATTTCATGTATATATCCATGCTATACAACTTATGCAAATTACATATAGATAATTGTATTATGATTTATAATAGAAAATATAATGAAAACTGTCAAGCAAATAATATGGAAAAAGTATAAAAAATTCCAAGTAGAAGTGTGCTACTATAGTAATTTTGCGACAGAAAAATGCTACAGTGCTGCTATAGTGTTAGAGGAAGTGGATTTCCTACAACAAAATGGATTGTCTAATGCAAAGAGGAAGACAAAGATTGTCTAAGAAAAAGGAGGAGAAGAAGTAAAGCTTCAAACAAATTAGCTAATGAAGTAATAGATGAAATGGAAAATGAAGTTCAAGTTAGCAGACAAAGTAATTGATGATTGCTATAGTAATCTACTACAGTAAACTGCTACAGTAACTCTGCTACAGTGCAACAGGCAAAGATTCAAATGATCAGGAGAGAAAGTAACAAATAAAGCGATGCGGTGCTAATAGTAATTTGCTACAATAATGTCACTACAGTAACTCTATTATGGTATAACAGACAAAGCTTTAAGCAATTAGTAGACAAAGCAACAGACAAACCTACTTTGTATTGTTGCTTATACTGAAATAAAATGAAACACTATTCTTATTTGTTTTTCTTTACATGTTTGGCCTATACTTACTGGGAGTGGATGTTTTCTTTTCGCTTCTGACAAAAAGAGGGAGAAAGACTATGCAAATTATCTCAAAAATAGAATATAAAAATGCATAATCTTTAACTAATTAGGGGGAGAATACATTCTAAATAATTAGGGGGAGAATATATATAAAAAAAGATAACGAAACATCAAAAGAATGTAACTTTTGGAAAGTTTAAACATTATAAATATTTTTGATCTGCATACATTCAAGGGGAAATTATCTTTTATGAGATAATTTTTAATCAAGTTTTGTCATCATCAAAATAAGGGAGAATGTTAATATAAATGCATAGTTTCGATGACAAAAAAAATTTGATTAAAGATTTTGTACTAATGGTTGTTATCAAAATTTTAATATGGATAATCAAATTGTAGGTCTTAAAGAAAAATGAGCACAAAAAACATATTCCATGGCAACAAGGCTTAAGCAAGTAAAGAAGCAAAACATGAAGTGTCATAACAGACAAAGCATGAATGAAAAGGACTTGATTGTTTCCATTCGTCTGTGAAAGTTGAAGATTATATCTGAAGGATGCAAGATAGTATGCATACAATAGACTTTGTCTATTATAAGCAAGTCATAGCCAATGGTCGTCTGATGAGAACAGATAAAGGAGAAAGGAGTAAAGATCTTCCAGCAGAACAAAAACTTTATTTACCATCAACAGACAAAGCATAGAAGCAAGGATGGTGTGGCAGAGTAGAGACTTCATCTATCACAAGTGAGCCAATGATCATCTACTGATGATAGACAAAGCAGAAGAAGTAAGTACCATATCGCAAAGCAGAGAAGTTTGTTTGGTCAAATTGAGTTTGTCTATTATGGGCAATAGACTTTACAATGGATAAAGCCATGAGGAAATTTCGTCTAGGCCTTAAAGCATAGTTTGTCACTCATAATAGATAACTCATCAGATGAAGCACTGAAGAAACTGGACATCTGTGCTTCTATAATTTAATAGACAAACCCAACAAATGAAGTGCTAAAGCAATAAGACATCTGTGCTTCTACGGTGCAATAGATAAATTACAAGACAAAGCACTTGAACAGATGATTCATTTGGCAACAATAGAAGGGTGATTTGTCTGCTACTTAAGGAAAACAAAGACGAAATTTTTTTTTCTTATGGACAGCTAGACAGATACTTGATCTATCATAAGTAAAAGATGAGCAACGGTTAGAACGAATTGTTGGTCATCACCCAGCATTAATAACAATCTTTCCATATTGATGAAAGAGGCAGCCATTGCAGTAATATCTTGACCAGAGCTTATTGAGAAACCCAAAATCATCTTTTCCAAGGTCGATGTTGTAGGCATCCCAACATATGAGGATTAAGTAGAAGTCAGAGAATTCAAAATACACCAATCAAAACATCTTCTATCATCAATGGAGCTCTCCTACCACCAACGACTAAAATTCAAAACAGCTATAAATGAAGCATCGTTGGAGCAAGAGGAACTAATGAAGTATTGAGAAAATCATTCACAATCCTCTGGAGAGCATTTACTGATATGAGCTAAACCTTTTGCAATCCTTCAAGAGTCAAGAGCCTAGCATTCAAACCTTTATGAAATTTCCTTGAAGGCTTTCAACTACCTTTGGGAAGATTATTTACTTCTGCATTCAATTTTTAGAAACCTTCCCCTATGCTTACTCCTAATATTCATTTCTTGTAAAGTTCCTTGAGCTAGTGGTTGAGACTAGACTCAAGAAAAGCTATGACTATTTGAGTGCAGACAAGAGTTGTTTATTTACGCCCCCTAGAGCTAGAATTTAGAAGAGTGCTGGGAATACTATTTATACCCCCCTAGAGCTAGAATCTAGAAGAGTTCTAGGAGTACTACTATATTTCTGCTATTGGGAATAGTGGAACCCAAGATACTAAGAGAAAAGTGTTCTTAGAAGAGTGGACTATAAAAATTATTGTGTCTTATTTATTTTGTGCATTTTCTGATTAAGTGATAGATCGCTAAAGGTAAGAATACTTCTACAAAGGTTGGGAAATAATTTTTAAGTACCCAATTCACCCCTCACCTCTTAGGTTTTTTCCTAACCTTCAGGACCAACAAATGCATCTACAGGAACTCTACTATAGTAGCTGGCAGACAAAGCTAATTCATTTGCTACTTACATAAGATAAAGTGAAGCTACAATGATCTGCTATAGTAATGTTGCTATAGTAATGTGCTATAGTGAAAATCTGTTATTTTTCAAATATCAAGAATTCAACACTCTGCAGCAACTAAATTTTAAGAAATCCATAACCTTTATGGATGGTAAAAATAGACAATCCATTGAAGAAAAATAAAATATTCAAGGGTTCTAGGTGCTAAATAAAAATCAAACATCAAGAACTCATTCAAATCTCCAAGTGCAGGACTGTAAATATTTGCTCTAACCATCTGTCACATTTCAGAAAGTTTGAGTTATAAAGATTTTAAAATATGCTTAAAGATGTCAATCTAAATATTCTACTTGAAATCTCCTACTATTTGAAGAGACAATGAAAAGACAGTGAATAAAAGAAGAAGTTTAGAGAGAGAAACACATTTGTCTAAAAATGAAGGAGCTCAAACTTTGTCTAGAATCAACTATAGATAAAGTAGGAGACAAAGAGAGTCTGTCGAGCTGGAAAGAGACTTCATCTAATACTTCAGACAAATGCAATAAAGCACCAGTCAAAGTGGAGTAGTAGAATCAATTAGGATTTAGTGTCTTCTTTCCAAACCGTGAAACAAGTCAGAGCAGCAGCATCACCTCATTCGTTAGTGGCCTGAACCAGCTATTCATTTTCTCCTATTTCAAGGTTGGCACCATAGAATGGCACTAAGCATACAATAATTAATTAGAAGATGTAGTTTCAAAATAGTTGATTATCAGAATGGTCTTCTACATTTATTTCCTACACATGTACTTTCATCTCTGCATTTAATGAAGACCATCTTCCTCCAATGATAAAGCTTTTAAGAGAGCAATTTAAGGAGAAGAGATGAGACGATTCAAAGGAGGTGAAGGAAAGATTTTCAAATGTGCTTGAACCTATGTAAATCCTTCCACTCATGGCCAAGAGCTTAAACCTTCAATTATCTATCCTTGAGCTTAAACCTTCATTGTCTTATGGACATTATCCTTATATTATGGGAAGATCCTTTTGTATTCTTAGAGCTGTAAAAAATTTCATCTTCCCATGCACTTCATTAAAATAATTTGTAAAAATGTATAAGTTTTCTAGTTAATCTGAAAACCAGAGAGTTGTTGGTGATCTTTAGAAAACCATCAAGTTTACTGGTGGTCTTAAAAACCAATGAGTTTCCTGGTGAGCTCGTACCAGAAGAGTGTTGGGAGCATTTGTTTACACCTCTTAGAGCTGAAATCTAGAAGAGTGCTGGAAGCACTTTGTATTTCCATTATTTGGGATATAGTGGAACCCAAGGCATAGTGAGTGTGTGCTCTTAGAAGAGTGGCTGTAGGGATGGGGTTCCTGAACCATAATAAAAATCATCTTGTATGTGTGTTTGCTTGCTTGCTTATTTTATCTTTCATGCACTTTACTGTTTTCATTACTTATCTTACAATACACCACACACAATCACAAAAAAAGGGAATTTACCCTCTTTCATGTTAAGTAATGAATTTTTATATACCCTATTTACCCCTCCCCTCTTGGGTTAAGCTATACTTCGGGAACCGACAAGTAGTATCAGATCTGCTACATAACTAATTGTAGAGATCCGCATGGCTAACCCAATACTATCATCCTCTATGTTCTCCACAGGATGTTCCACCACCCAACATCCATATTATGATGGATCCGTTCATGCACAATGGAAGAGGAAATTGAAAATTTGACTTAATTGATTTATGGAAACTAATTTTGTTGGCATAAGCGAGGATGAAACAAGAGCAGAGCTGAAAATATTAAAAAACTCACAATATGCTCTCTGTCCCACTGTTTGCAAGGATATATTGGCTTATAAGTTAATATGTGAAATCTTTAGACAAGCCAAAGATAAATTAGTAAGAAGCAAAACACTTCACAGTCACACACAATACTTGCATACTGTGAAAAACTAATTTAAGTGCCAAAAATTAAGGAAAGGAGAAAACATACTCCTGAAGAAGAAGGAAAAGAAAGGAGACTTGGTCTGAAGAAACAAAATAAAAATCTCATGAAATATCAACTTCCTTCAAAATAAAAAGAAAAGGTAAGTACAAGTATGACATTCAAGCTCAAATGACTTTATTAAATCTATCATTATCTGAATTTTTGAAATTTTTACTTGCCTGTTTCTTTCCATCCATTTTTTCCGTTAATAAGTATTCATGCTCAATCTTTCAATTAATTATTTTTGTCTACTTACAAGTCTGTAGAAATAAATTTACTTTCAAAATATTTACATTCTTATTTTTGATTTCTTATATCTAATTAGTTATCTACATACCTTCATTAATAGAATTCATAGTTTATTCTCTAAAATTTTATATTTCATTTATACAATGTTGAGAAATAGAGTTTATAGTTAGAATCTTGTCTGAATACCTTCATTTGTATATTGATTAGAATTAAACTTTGAAACTATAGTTGCAAATATTTATCCTCATATTTTATTTCTATATCAACAAAAATTAAAAGCTAGCTATACATTTATAGAAAAAAGGTTCATTCATAGTGTAGTTTATACATACTCTGTTCATTCATGTATATACATAGGAGAATATAGAATTCACACTAGGATTAATAAAAGCTTGAAAAACATAAAGTAAAACTCTTAAAATAATCATGAAGTAAGAAAAATGCAAGTATTCAAAAAATAAATAGTCTGAAACTAACAATACCTAAAAGGAGACATACTAAAAGAAGAGTAAAAATACCAAAACTGAAACACAAATTGAAACAAAATTTAGAGACACTTAAGAAAAGGAAAATGTTTGTATAAGAAACAAACAGATTAAGTAATGAATGATTCATTCAAAATATTGAAGTGCCTTCTATTTTGCTGAGCATTCTAGATTCTTAACTACATACTATTTTGTGATAAAAAAGAATTGCACTATTTAAGTTGCTACACAAAGCTCATATCTATTTGATCTTGCTAATGAAAGAAAAAGTGCAAGAATCTCTCAAGTGTATGCTAGAAAAGCTGGAAATGAGTAAGAAGGAGAATGATGAGTAAATAAGATCATCTTCTCAGTCTATAAACTTCAAGTTGAGGAAAGAAAATCAAGGACTAAAATGAAAAGTCAAGATTAGCATCATCATGAGCTTAAATGCAGAAACTGATAAAGGAAGTAGTAAAACAAATAAGTTTGCCAAACTTAATATATTTTTGATTGATAAGGATGTTGAATATATGCATTTCACTACAATATATATTCTTCATGTTCCTAAAATATGCATCTAACTACTTTGGATTTGAATGGATATGAATTCATTATTTCTAAACTAAACCATTATGAAAATTTAAATTGATATGCAAAATAATGAATCCTTAATATAATTATAGTCCAAAGGCATAGTCAAGCCTGTTTAGGAAACCTCATAGTTTAAGGTCTCAAATAGGCATTCCATGCTTAGCCATTCCTTTTGTAATCATCATTAAGGCTTGAATTCCCAAGATTGAAACAACTAACAAAATAACTTAAAACCTTGTGAATGCTTAAAAGTATGTTCATGTCATTAATTACCGCATCTCATTTATTATTCCTACCATTCATGATCGTAATGTTTGTAAGAATGTTTGAGCATATACAACTTGAAATTGTGTAATGAGGAAATTCAAATAATATTTGATAGTATGTTTCGTCCCAAACTGCTTTTTGCAATTTTTGATCATCTGGAGCACTTTTAGTATTTTGATCATAAGTTTCTTATACAAACTTAGAATTAAGTAATTCATGATTCCATGGATAGATAATTTAAAGGGCTATAACTTTTATGTTTATAAATTTTACTGAATCAACCTCCTTTTAGGAGTCGTTGGGCCTTAAATTGATGCCTTTTGACAGAGTGAGATTTCAAATTAAGTTTCAGCTGATGGAGATAGCTACCTATTCTATTCATAAATTTCTCATACAAAATCATAATCATATAATTCTTAATGAATTGAAAAGATAAGAATAAAGGCTATAATTTTTATGTTGAACATAATTTCCAAATATAACTCTAGAAGTAGCAGAATTTGCCCAAATATGCCACTTTGCATTATAAAAATTCTTTGGTGATAAAATTCTATGTTGAATATTGAAAAATGATTCTTGGATGATTTGTTCAATTAATAAGGTGTATAAATTATGGTATGAATAGATTTGCAAAAGCACATATTGAGCTTATAATGATATATAAAGGCTTAGAAATTTCTAAAGATAATTGAATGATTGTGGTTTGAGTGAACATGAAAAATGATATCTATTTTAGATTGCCCCACTCTATTCAAGTTCCATAATGAGGTGCCTTACAAGAAGAGACAATGATGTTTCTTGAAAATCTGATCTCAGATGACTCAAGAAGAATTTTTAATGAACCTCCCCATGATTAAGCACTGAAATTTAATTGCTTTTGATGATCCAAAGTTAGGTTAGAAGAAACTAGCATTTCTGAAGATATATTTGAGAAGTTGTTGAATTCTAAGCATGTGAATTCAAGAAACTTGGGAAAGTCTATAAAATGTTCAATACACATGTATATTATATGAAGGTGTGCTATAAAAGGAGTTGAGAAACATGGAGTGCCTTTCTTTGGAGATTTGAAGTGCTTCATCTTCAAGTAGTTTGTTTATGATAAGTAACAAATGAAGTTCTTTTCTCACTATTCGCTAGACAAAGTAGTGTTGTTTATTGGTTTATCTGTTATAAGTTTGTAGCACCCCGCCGGCCCACACCACCCTCGGCCGATGGTTGCTACATATTTATCCATAAATGTGCTGGCCAATGTAAAAATTTCGGCAGCACCTTCCCCAAGATCGAGTAATGTGAAGGAAAAAGAACTATCTGCGTAGCATACCTGATAAGCATTTCAATATCATAGCATATAAGAACAACTAATGTTTCTCATTTAGTTTACACCAAAATTCAAGGGCTTACAAAGTTATAGATAACTCTTGATACCGCATATAAGGTTTCTTCACAACAGACAAATTGACTTCATCTATTGATTTAACTTTAGAGAGCCATGGACGAATCTTGATGGCGTAGACAGATATTACGTTCATATTTATATTTCTTAGTCTACCTTCTTAAGAAAGGAATATAAGAAACTTAGATTGTGCAAAGCATCACATAATGATCAAAATAATAGAGATCCCAATTTGAATTAAGAAAAATTCAGTATTTCTATCATTGAACAACATCAAGAAACTACAAACTAATGAGAAAAACAAATACAACAACTAGGATCATTCATTGTCATTAAATGACTAAAATAAAGTGTGTTTGTCACCTTATATGATTAAAATTATGATATTTTCATTCTTGAAAAGATCTGCCAAAGTTTATTATGCAATTTCTTTATGAAATATGACTATCAGTTAAATATCCTTTGTGTTTAATTGAGAATTATGATTTTGATGCATCCTTGAAATAATATATGAATTGATGCATGCTTAAATATCTTCAAAAATTTAATTACAATTTAGTTGTTATTCATGACATGAATCTATCCTTTATATTGCTAAAAAATAATTGTATGTCATACTCATAGTTATGCTTTGTATAGTACCAAGATCTATATGTGGTTGTGAACTCTTTAGGAACCGAACAAGATAGGGGGAGAAATATGTAGATTTGTAAGTCATAACCTAAATACAAAAAAGGGGAGTGTTTGGAATGAAAGAAGTGTTGGGAAATAATAGATTGTGCTTCATATATTTTTGCTTTGTGTGGTTTATTACAACAAAGGATAGCAGAACATTTCGGATGAAAGTATTAATCCCATACCATGCTCTTAACTACATTTACATATCCTATCTTCTAGCTATAAGGGGGAGACATATCCCATTGATTTCATACACCTTTTTGATGCTAACAAAAAGGGGGAGAAAATGTAGAAAGACTTTTTAAAAAAATTGGGATGATAAATGGTATTAGGAAAGACACTTGTCATGACTTGCATTTAAGAGAAGAATAAAATCATACATCATGACCTGCCTTTATCGAACTCCATTGGATTACACATTCCAATTATATAGGGGGAGTTTGCATTAGCTCATTAGCATAACCTTTAAATGTCACAAGTTTTCAAGTTTTTTTCTTCATCCAAAAGGGGGAGAATATTGGAATTATTATACAATTTTGATGACAACAAAACTTTTCTTAAGACTTGATCTATGCTAATGATGATTTTAGTCTAGGAATCTCTAATGAAGACAAATATACTTGGCATGAATGATCATTATGCTACATAAATTTTTTTGGAAAATGAAGAATTTATTATGATCTATAGTGCATTAAACTTCTTTATTATATATTGGATCATAGATATACCATGTGGTTATCACTTTAAGCTTTCATTAGAAAAATAATATGTGATTTATCCCTATTTTACAACTTGTGAAAATCATGTGGGAATAAATATATTTTGATAAGTGTGCTTCATAGAAGATATTATTTTCTTTACATGAAAAGAAATTATGCTTAAAAGAGCTCATAGATACAAAATAATGATTTATAGTATATATCCATGCTTTATAACTTATGTAAATTACATATTGATAATTATATTGTGATTTACAATGGCAAATATAATGAAAAATGTCAAGCTAACAATATGGCAAAAGTGCAAAATTTCCAAGTGCAGGTGCTTTGCTACAGTAAAATGCTACAGTGTCATACAAAGTGGATTATCTAAGACAAAGTGGAAGACAAAGATTGTCTAAGACAAAGTGGAAGATGAAGTAAAGCTTTAGACAAATTAGCAGATGAAGTAACAGATGAAGTGGAAGACAAAGTTTGAGTTAGCAAATAAAGTAACAGATGATTGCTACAATAATCTGCTACACTAATTTGCTATAATAATCTGCTACAGTACAACAAACAGAGCTTCAAGTGATCAGCAGACAAAGTAATAGATAAAGCGGTGTGGTGTTATAGTAATCTACTATAATAACAATGTTACAGTAAATCTGCTATAATACAACAGACAAAGCTTTAGGCAATCAGTAGACGAAGTAACAGACAAAGTAGTGATGTGCTACAGTAATACCACTATAGTAATGCTGTTATAGGAACTCTGCTACACTAACTGGTAGAAAAAGCTAATTTGTCTGCTACTTACTTCAGACAAAGCGGAGCCACAGTGATCTCCTATAGTAATGGTGCTACAATAATGCTCTATAGTAAATTGTTACAGCAAAGATTTGCTGTTTTTAAATATTAAAAATTCAACACTCTACAGTAGTTGAAATTTGCAATAATATTCTTCCAAGTAGTCCAAAACCTTTCAGGATGGTAAAAATAGACAATCCATTGAAGGAGAACAAAATCTTGAGGGTTCTAAGTGCTAAACAAAAATCAAACATCAAGAACCCATTCAAGTTTTCAAGTGCAAGACTGTAGATATTTGCTTTAACCATCTGCCACATTTCAGAAAGTTTAAGTTACAAAGATTTCAAAATATGGTTAAAGATATAATCTAAATACACTATTTGAAATCTTATACTATTTGAAGAGATAATGAAAAGGCAATGGATGGAAGAAGAAGTACAGAGAGCAAAACATATTTTTCTAGAATCAACTATGGATAACGTAGGGGATAAAGAGAGTTCATCCAGTTAGAAAGAGACTTTCTCTAATACTTACTTTAGACAGATGCAATAAAGCACCGGTCAAAGTGGAGTAGTTGAATCTATTAGAATTTATTATCTTCTTTCTAAAACCTTGAAACAAGTTTGAGCTGCAACATCTCCTAATTCGTCAATTGCCTAAACTAGCTATTCACCTTCTTCTATGTCAAGGTCGACACTGTAGAATGACTCTAAGCATATGGAAATTAATTAGAAGATGGTATTTTCAAATGGAAGATTATCAGAATAGTCTTCTATAGTTATTTCCTGCTCATCTACTTTCGTCTCTACATTTAATGAAGACCATTTTCCTCCAACAGTCAAGTTTTCAAGAGAGCTATTTATGGAGAAGAGATGAGACAATTCAAAGGATGTGAAGGAAAGATTTTCAAATATGCTTGAACCTATGCAAATCCTTTTACCCATGACCAAGAGTTTAAACCTTCAGTTATATATCCTTGAGCTTAAACCTTTATATTCTTAATGGCCATTATCCTTATATTATAGGAAGATCCTTTTGTATTATTATAGCTATAAAAGATTTCATCTTCCCCTATGCTTCATTATAACACTTGTAAAAGTGTATAAGTTTTCTGGTTAATCTAAAAACCAGAGAGTTGTTGGTGATCTCTAGAAAACCATCAAGTTTGCTGGTGATCTTAAAAACTAGTGAGTTTCCTAGTGAGCTGATAAAACCAAAAGAATATTGGGGCCACTTGTTTATGCCCCCCTAGAGTTGGAATCTGCAAAAGTGCTAGAAGTACTTTGTATTTCCATTATATGGGATATAGTGGAACCCAAGGCACAATAAGTATGTGCTCTTGGAAAAGTAGATGTAGGGATGGGGTTCCTGAACCACTATAAAAATTATGTTATCTGTGTGTGTGTGTTTGCTTGCTTATTTTATCTTTCATGCACTTTACTATTTTCATTATTTATCTTACAATGCGCCACACACAATCATGAAAAGAGGAAAATAGTCTAATAGGGAGTTAAGCAATGAATTTTTATATACCCAATTCACCCCTCCCTTCTTAGTTAAGCCATACTTCGGGAACCAATAGTTTCTTCATGTTTCTTGGTGGGATGATGCTATCTCTGTTCATGATAATATTTCAGTTCATATATCTAGTTAGAAGTATCTCTCTTCAATAAATGGCTCTCTAGAACATGATTTATATCTCAGCCAATTTGCCCCTAGTTCAAACTTCATCATTAGTTGGGGCAATTAAAAAAATGGGGAAAAGAGACTCCAAACACCTCATTATCATCTCCTTCCCCTCTTCGATTCCTTGAAATTTTGCATCACTTACTGTGATAAAAAGTTCTCCCCCCCCCCTCCCCCAACATTCGTGGTCTCACACACTACTTCTCTTGCACTTTGATTGTAGGTTGAGATGTTTTCTTTGAGTTTGTAGCTTTGTTTGTACTACAATACAATGAAATGGTTTGATTATTTTTACGCTACCTCTTTCTGTGTGTATAGACCGATACTTACCACAAGTGATGCATTTCTTTTTTATTATGAAAAAAGAGGGAGAAAGAATCTACAAAACTATCTCAATTACAAAATTACCTCAAGGAGAACACAAAAAATTAGAATGCATAATCTTGAATTAATTAGGGGGAGAATGCATATATAAACTAGTCAAGGGATACGCATATATAAACTAGTCAATGGATAACACAGATAATGACAAATTATGGAATGATTAAAACTTAAAAAATATTTTTATCAAAATAAATACATTCAGGGGGAGATTATCTTTTATGAGATAAGTTTTAATCAAGTTTTGTCATTATTAAAAAGGGGGCGAATGTTAGTATAAATGCATGTTTTTCATGACAAACAAAACTTGATTAAAGATTATGTACTAATGGTTATTATCAAGCATTTAGTATGCAAAATCAAGTTATAGGCCTATGGGTAAAAGAACATTGAGAAGAATCAAAATATATTCAAGGCGTAAATATGTCTGTCCAAATACATAGGTGCTTTGAACAAATACAGCTCTAGAGCCACTACGGACAATACTCAAGATGAAAAGAAATCAACCGAGTCACTATTCTCTTTCAAAGTGAAGTTTATCTCAAACGATTACAAAGTAAGGAGTATATAATAAACTTTATCTATCATAAGTAAGCTACAAACAAATAGCCAAGCCAATGATCATCCGTCAACTCAAACAAATATGAAAAGACAGGATTCATCTAATCTAAGTAAGCCAAAAATGAATATCTTACTTTGTATCGGTATATGAGAAGTCATCTTTATCTGTGCCTATACAATTTGTCTTTTACTTGCCATGGACAAAGTAAAGATGAACTATGGAAAAGATGATTCATTCGTGTTAACTGGATTCATCTATTACTTGCCACTGACAAACTGAATAGGTTGACTTCATATAGCATTTATGATAAACTTTTTAAATTGATGAAAGTATCAACTAGTGCAACATCTCTTTAATTCATACTTATTAAGAATCAAGAAATTATTTTCTCTAAGGTTAGCGCTGCAGGCATCCCAACACATGAGAATTAATTAGAAGATAAAGGATTCAAATGTTCTAATCAGAATGGTCTTCTATCATTAATGGAGTTCACCTACCACCCACAGCTAGAATTCAAGGCAACTATAAATGTAGCATTGATGGAACATGAGCCTTACATTCAAATCTTCCTCAACGTTTTTTGAGCACTTCCAACCATCTTTCGGAAAGATCATTTACTTCTACATATAATCTTCAAAATTCTTCCCCTGGGCCTATTATGAAGTGTTTGTACAAGTACTTTAATTTTTGATATTCATGCATTGTAATATTCTTTGAGCTGCTAGTTGAGGCTAGACTCAAGAAGAGCTATGATTGTCTAGGTGGAGATAAGAGTTATTTATTTATGCCTCCTAGAGCTGGAATCTAGAAGAGTACTGGGAGCACTATGTTTACATCTCCTGGAGTTGGAATGCAAAAGACTGTTAGGAGCACAATAGTCATACCCCCTAGAATCGGAATCTAGAAGAGTACAGGGTGCACTAATTGTATTTCTGCTATTGGAGATAGTGAAACTTATGACATTAAGAGGAGAGTATTCTTGGAAGAGTGGAATAGAGTATTAACTTGAACCACTATAAAAATTTCTACATCTTATTTACTCATGCATTGATTAAGTGATTAGATTAGTTGTTAGAGGGATGTAATCAACTAAATTCAAAGCTTAATTGAGTTGTTTTTAAGTTAGTCAAGTGTTAAACATGTCATATATAAGATAAATGTTATAAGTAAAGAAGTTCCTCGTGATATGTTAGTGAGAAACGCTAATTTAATTAGTGTCTAGTACATATTTGATGATATCTTTCCATTAGGAATGTGATATAATTGTTAAAATGTGAGATTGGCTATGAAAAAGGTGTTAACATAGTGTATATAATATATGATTATAACAATTAAAGAGTATGTTTAATGTAATTCATTGACATGATATAATCATGATTATAAGTGAATGAAGATTGTTATGTGTATAGGACCAATAGAGAATGGAGGAAAAGCTAGAGAACTTGAAGAATTATGGAATTGGGTGAATCATAAGGTAAGTAGACATCATCTGCTGAATGCATGGATGAGGATATAGAACACCTCATAAATTATTTTCAAGCGTGTATGTTTTGTTTGGGATTTGGATAATCATGTATTTTCTAAAAGTTGATGGTCTATGAATAGTAGGTATAGTGAGTATCCCTTGAATTGTAATAATTGGTGTTTGACTCATGACATGTACATGTGATTGTTTGAGATAGAGAATAGCCTGTATTTTATGAATATTAGTCTTATTCATGTGTATGGATGTCTAAATGAAAGGGTTAAGGACTATCCCGACATTGTGCATGGATTGATAAGTATGATAGCATGTGAATGCTTGGTTGGATGGGAATAGTAGAAATTTTCTTATGTTGTATCAGTTGATATGATGTGGTTGTTAGGGATAATGATTGTCCCATATTTATTCCTATTGTTGTACACATGCGAATGAGGAATTAGTGGGGACCTTATTGTGATAAGTGAATTACTATTTGTATGGATGGAATGTGATTCATTCCATGAATTGTATTGGATCTAGTGGTGTGATAGAAGTAAGGTAATGTGAAGTGCCTAGAGGGCATGGTTATAGTTATGATTGTATATGCCTAGAGGGCGTAGAGTATTGTATTAAATTGGTGCGGACTTGAGCCTCCTGGATATATATCTTCATGTTGTAATTACTTTTCTATCTTGTATTCATGTTCTGGTTGAGAACATATGAATAGGATTAATTTTTGTTTACTAACTTTGCTTACTTACTGAGTTGCATGGATTCACACCTTCTTATTCTATATTTTTAATTGGTAGGTTAGGTAAAAAATCCTAAATATGGGTTAGGACTTGTGAGCAAACTTGAAGACATTGTTGTGTGGTAAGATAAGTTGGGATTGGAATCCCTTAGTGTAGGTTTCATTAGATTTATTTAAATTTTGTTTGATGTATGAATGAATCCAAATGATATAACTGAAATGTAATGGCATGTCATAATAATTATTCACGATATTGTAGATAAAATGATATGATTCCAAGGATGTATATTTTCATCATGATACAGTTCCAATCTAAGGCGGAGCTATAGGTTTTGGTATGAGTGTTGTAGTTGAAATATTGTCTTATAATTCTTCAAATACAAGTTTTATATGATTCAATATATGTATGTTAGGTAATAATGCTCATATATCAGGGGTATACTACCAAAAATTTTGTATAGTATTTCCCTTAGAAATGGGAAAATGGTGGGGTGATGGTAAACTGCATAGGCCCCATGGGGAGGCATGACAAAATGGTATTAGAGCCTTGTGACTTATCTATGTGATAAGTCTTGATAATCTTAGTGGTAAACCCATGTCATGATGGCAATGATTACTGAAAGGAGATAGGAAATGACATGTCAAAACATGGAAGAAAATGAAATTAAGCATAAATAGCAAGGCATGAGGAATTAGTAGAGGGCATATAAATGATAAGTGTGAAGTAATATGATAAGGCATAGTTTATGTAGCTGGTTATTGTGAATTTATAGGGTAATTGTGAATTGATGTGATTATGCATGGATGATGTCCATATAAAATGAAAATGATGGTGTCATGATAGCACAAAGATGATTGAATTATGCATATAGATGATGGCATATACTGGCTATACTTTGAGTGACACAGGGAAGCATAGTGGTGCTTATATGTGCACCATATGTGTATGTTTGACTATTATGTTTATAGTGTGTGAAATTGAATTGATGAAACTGTGAAGTTTTATGAATAGATGTTGGATGTTTCTTTAATTAATTGTGATGGAATCCTAGACCACCTTCAGATACTATGATCATGTGAGCCCTAGTTAATTGGGTGATTGATTTGACTAGATTTGACATGTGATGGCATGAGTCTAGAAGTGATGCATCATGAATTTTATGATTGTGATTGATTAAGATGTCATGATATGTATGTCTATGTATTGATTTGAATAATTTACAAGTGACCAATTGTTTGATTACAATGTTGTTGATATGGCATTGTCTTGCTTCTCACCAAGGATGACATATCTAAGTATCATTGAATAACTTTGTTTTTGAGCATGTTAATTGAATGAATTGGTATATGTGCCATGATTATGTTGATTGACATTGGGTTTCACTATATTTGAATTGAGTTTTTTGATTGATAATGTGATTTATAAATTTGTGTATTCCCCTATGTGATTGATTAAGGAAATTTTGCTTATGTGAGCTATTGGCATTGAGATTGTTGATATGGTATTGCTTTGTAATCCATTATGAATCCTGATGGACATGATTGAATTTTGTTATATGAAATGGATTATGGGAGGTGGGGGGATGTGGTGGTGTGAGACTGGGTATGGTAATGTGTGAAGTGAGGGAATGTTGGTATGTGATGGAAGTTGACCAAAAAATCCACCAAGATGTTATGATCATATTTATATGCTACAAAGGTTGAGTCTAGGTGGGGAGAAGCAGCCTTACCACTGATAGGATAGGCATCTACAGGTTGCTGCCATGCCGTGGTGGGGGTGTGGTTATAGATAGCAATATGCCTTGGTGGTGGCATAGTATATTTGATGTAAAGACACCTTATGTGATATGCCTAGGGAATAGAAGTACCTGGATGCTTGGGGAATGGCAGTACCCAAATGTGACCTAACATTCGTAAAGGGTGTGAGACTTGGGAGTGGCTTGGGGCTTGGCTGTGATGCCAGGATAGCATGTTAGACATAAAATCCATATAGGATGAGGCTTATGATTGGCCTAGGGCTTAGCTGTGATGCCTAGGTAGCCCGGATATGATGTGGAGACCTAGATGATCTGACTAGACACCTGTATAGGGTGGAATCTTATAGCATTGAGACGCCTGGTTAGCGTGGCGGTCTAGAGGACTTGGATTGGATATGATGGCCTAAGATTATTATAATGTGAATAACAAATTGAATGTTAAGGCCGGATAACCTGGATTGATAATAATTAGCCCTGGATTTGCATAATTTTAGATTGTATTGTATTGATGTATATTCTTGTTATGATGTTATAAAACTATTGTATAGTGCAAGTAATACCACTATATAGAATAAAAATGTGTGATGAGATGGTGTGACGACCTGGATGACCTGGGCATCTTATGACACTATAGAGTGTGGATGTGATTTAGGGCATGGGTGTTATGATGACATGGTCCCTAAGTTAGTTAACCTATGATTTATGTAATGCAGTGAGGTGAGGTGCCATAGATGACAATGAGAGACTGTCGTGGACCTGGCAGGCTTCTAGCCTGGGATACAAGGCCAGACCAGTTCTAATTATGATGTTTTGAGAATAAGTAGCCTTGATAATAAGGCTGAATTAATATTGCTAATCGCATACAAGAATGAAAATGGCTAATGATAAGGCACTTTGAGAATGTTGATTTTGTGTTATGCTGATAATGAAATTGCATATAGACGTGTTGTATAAAATGTATGTTATAAGGGCATGTATAGCATGAATGTTGTGTTAACTAAAGCTGATGTAACTATCATGAGTAAAATCTATGTTTTTATTATGTTGACTTGAATATATTATTTAAATGAGGAATTGTATCACTCATATTGTTAGTAAAAGTGTTTTATGAGTGAAAAATTATAACTTGCAAAGTGCGTCATGTGGATATAGATCCGCAGGTATGTAATGGTCAAATGAAGTCACAATCTGAGAAAGTTTCATAATACTAAAAGTTTCGAGGATGAAATTTCTCATAAGAGGGGTGGTCTGTAATACCTAGTGTTGACATAAACACATGGTTTCAATGACAAACAAAACTTGATTAAAGATTATGCACTAATGTTTGTTATCAAGTTTTAGCATGTAGAATCAAGTTGCAAGTCTTAAAGATAAATGAGCAAAGAAAACATATTTCATGACAAGAAGGCTTGAGCAAGTAAAGAAGCAAAAGAGGAAGTATCATAATAGACAAAGCATGAATGAAAAAGACTCAGTTATTTTCCATTCGTCTATCAAAATGAAAAAGTACATCTGACGGATGCAAGATAATATGTTTACAATAAAGTTCATTTATAATAAGCAAGTTGTAGTTTTTACCAATGATTGTCTGATGAGAGCAGACAAAGGCAAAAGAAGTGAAGATCTTTTCAACAAAATAAAAGGCTTCATTTCCCATCAACAAACAATACAGCGAAGCAATAATCTTATGGTTGAACAGAAACTTCATCTATCACAAGTAAGCCAATGATCATTTGCTATCGACAGACAAAGCAGAAGAAGCAAGAAGCATCTGTCAGAACAAAGAATTTGTTAGCAATCATCTAATTGTCAATAGACAAAGTGGAGAAGCATTCCATTAGACTAAGGCATGAAGAAAACTTATCTATAATCCACTACTTCTTCTATTACAAACAAACCTAATAGACAAAGCTTTGAAGTGACAAGATATTTATGCCTCTACAATGCAATAGATGAAGGAAATTTATCATATGGACAGTTAGACAGATACTTCGTCAATCATAAGTAAAAGATGAGCAATGGTCGGAACAAATCATTGGTCTTTGCCCAGCATTTATAACAATATTTCTATATTGGTGAAATCAGTAGCCAATGCAGTAATACCTCGACCAGAGTTAATTGAGAAACCTGAAATCATCTTCTCCAAGGTCAGCACTTCAGGCATTATAACATAGGAGGAATAAGTAAAAGTCAAAAGATTCAAAATTTGCCAATCAAATTGTCTTCTATTATTAATAGAGCTCACCTACCACCAATGACTAAAAATTCAAAGCACTATAAATGAAGCATTGTTGGAGCAGAAGAAAGTAACAAAGTAATTGAGAAAATCATTCAAACCTTCTTGAGAGCATTTACTGATCTGAGCTTAATCTTCTGCAATCCTTCAAAAGTCAAGAGCCTTGCATTCAAACCTTCTTGAACTTTTCTTCAAGGCTTTCAACTACCATTCGAAAGATCATTTACTTTTGCATTCAACTTTCAGAAAACTTTCCCTGTGATAACTGAGAAATCCCTGTACTTAAACTTTTGATATTCATTTCTTATTCCTTTAGTTAGTATTTATGACTAGACTCAAAGAAGAGTTGTGACTATCTAATTGTAGATAATAGCTGTTTATTTACGCTCCCTAGAGTTGAAATCTAGAAGAGTGCTGGGATCATTGTGTTTATGCCCCCCTGGGGCTGGAATCTAGTAACACTTGTTTATGCCCCCTAGAGCTATAATCTAGAAGAGTGTTGAGGACACTATTGTATTTCTATTATTGGGAATAGTGGAACCCAAGACACTAAGAGAAAAGTTATTTTTGAAGAGTGGAGTAGAGTGTTTACTCGAACCACTATGAAAATCATTGTATTTTATTTATTTTGTGTTCGGGTGATTGATTGCTAGAGGGAAAAGGAATCCTAAAGGGGTTGAGAAATAAATTTTAAGTACCCAATGCACTCCTCCCCTCTTGGGTTTTAGCCTAACCTATGAGACCAATAAGTAGTATCAGAGCAGACTACATAAATACTTATAGTGATCCAATGGCAAACCCATCATCCTCATTATAAATGTTCGGCGAGGGGCAATTATCTTCCTAGCCACCCCTATTTGATGAAACTAACTTTGCTTATTGGAAGTTAAGGATGAAGTAATTTATTATAGCCAATGATATGAAATCTTAGAGAGCTATTAAAGTTGGAATCACTCTTCCCACTACTAAAGTAGATGCACGGACCAAAGAGGAAGCCAACGTAGTCCAAAACAATGTAACGACTATGAATTCTTTATTTTGTGGACTATCCTCATTTGAGTTTGATAGAGTATCATCTTACTCTACTACAAAGGATATATGGGCTAAATTAGTGTCTATTTATAAAGGTTCCTCATAAGTCAAGGGAACCAAAAGGAATATGTTAATAAGATGAAGAAAATATATCAGAAATGAATGCTCATTTTTCTAAGGTTACTAACGCCTTGAAAGGTTTAAAAAAAGAAGTTACAATTCTTGAATAGGTAATGAAGATACTAAGAGAGCTACTAGATTCATGGAACTAGAAGATCATAGTAATAGAGGAAGCAAAGAATCTGAACACTCTTTTGGTAGACGATCTTATTAGCTCATTGATGTCACATGAGCTAATCAAGAATAAAAGAGAGGAGCTAACAAAGCCAAAGAAGAGTATTGCTCTACAAGTGACCAAAGAAAGCAAAAGTGATCTAGCATCACAATCTGAAAAAGATATGGCCATGTTGGTCAGAAATTTTAGAAGTTTTGCAAGAAGCAGCAGAGGCAGCACCTCAAGGAGACAGCCTAAACAACAAAAGAAAATAACTAAAAGAAACAAGGATCTCCCCACATGCTATAGATGTGGAGGAATCAGACACATGTCTCTTGAGTGTCCCAATGAAGAAAAAGTAAACATAAATGAGAAGGATGATAGAAAAGAAAAGAAATACTTTAAGAAGTCCTCAAGAAACCAAGCCAGAGGAATGTACATGAATGATGAAGACTCATTTGCAACAATCTCAACTGAGAAAGATGACAATGAAGTTAGATATCTTGCAAGAATATGTTGCATGGCCTAGATGAAGAAAGACTCAATAGATAAAATCACCATCAAAGAATAACACACAACAAACCTAGAAACAGAGGTAAACTACTACTCTTACAGTTTTGACTCTTCAAGTTCAAATAGCATTTGTGTTAAATGCAAAAATTTTGATGAATTACAACAATCATACAACTCTCTCTTTAGTGAGTTTGAATCACTTAGCTAGAAATTTACTCAAAAGAAAAGACACTTTGACATAACTATCAAAGTAAATTCCATTTCGGTAGAAAGGAATTTATCACTACAAAAGAAAGTTGGAGATCTAAAGAAAGAGATAGAAATACTAAACAATTTGCTAAGTAAATTCTCCAATCCAGGAGAGTCTATGGCCAAATTTACAAGAATGATCAGTCAAACCAGCAAAAAGAGATTGGTTGTGAACAATCAGATGATGAAAATTTATAGAAATATGTTGGATGGTCGAAGGGAATGAAACTCATAGAAGAAAAAGAGAACTGTCTAAACATTAGAAGATTCATGAATTATCCTAGATAAGGAAACTAGTGGAAAATATTGCATATGTTAGACTCCCAAATAGTTGCTATTTTTGCAAAAAATTTGGACACAAAGCATATGACTATTATGCCAAAAAGATGCAAGCGAAAGATGTTAAAAATGAGATGGAAACACAAGGATTGAGCACACACCTATACCACACACATTCCCACTAACATCATTGAACCCAATACTTGGATACTAATAGGGTAAGAAGAAGACTTGCATTGAATGCAAGTAAGTCTCAAAGCTAAATCAAGAAATGCATGGTTCATGGATAGTGGTTGTTTGAGACATATGACTGGGAACAAAAAGATGTTCAAAGAATTAAAGCCAATGGAGGGAGGAACAATAGTATTTGGCAATAACAATAAAGGTCACATCAAGGGAATAGGTAAAATTTATGGCTTATTCAATGCATACAGAGAAGATGTATTATATGTAGAAGCACTCAAACACAATTTGCTAAGCATTAGTCAATTATGTGACAAGGGTCACAAAGTTGTGTTTAAACCATCTACATATAATGTATTCAGTATAGACAATAATCTACTATTTAGCAGAAAAAGGCATGGAAATATTTATTAAGTACAATTGGATGATATAGTTGAAAAATATTTAATTGCAATCAAGGATGATACATTGGTATGGCACAAGAGGATAGGACATATCAATATGTCAAATATCAAGTCTTTGTGGGCAAAGGATCTCGTGATTAGTCTATCAAAAGTAAACTATGATAAAAATTAAATATGCAAATCCTATCAATTATCAAAATAGACCAAAGTATCATTCCACTCTAAGAATAAAGTATCCACATCCAGACCTCTAGATTTATTGCATATGGATTTATTTGGACCATTAGATATAGTTACACTTGGAAGAAAAAGATAAGGATATATGATAGTGGATGACTACTCTAGATTTACATGGGTAATTCTCTTAACTAGCAAAGACGAAGCATTTTCAATATTTTATACATTTTCAAAGTTAGTCCAAAATGAGAAACAGAAGTCCATTATATCCATCCACAATGATCATGGTGGTGAATTCAAAAATAGAAGATTCATTGATTTTTCTGATGAAAAAGGGATTCATTATAGTTTCTCATCCCCTAGAACTCCTCAACAAAATGGAGTTGTGGAAAGAAAGAATCAAACAATTCAGGAAATGGCAAGAACCATGCTAAATGAAAGTAAATTATCCAAAAGACTTTGGGGAGAAGCAGTTAGCACTGCTTGCCATGTATTGAACAGGGTTACTATAAGAGAAATCTTAAAGAAAACCCCATATGAGTTTTGAAAAGGAAGAAAACCAAACATCTCATATTTCCATCCCTTTGGATGCTTTTGCTATGTGCTAAACAAAGAGAAAGATAATCTTGGAAAGTTTGATTCAAAGAGTGATGAACCTATCTTTCTTAGTTATTCTTCCAATAATAGAGCATTTAGGGTCTACATTAAGAAAACACAAGTTGTAAAAGAATCTATACATCTTAAATTCGATGAAGCAAATATAACTCTCAAAAAGAAGAGTGATAGTGATGCAGATGAAGCTGCAATAGATATGCAGAAGCTCAAATTGAAGGATTAAGAGAATGGCACCAATGATGAAGATATACAAAGAAAATGAAGAGGAGGTAAGAGTAGATAATTTTCTATATCAACCTCCTACTAATTTGAGATTTATTACTGCTCATCCTAGAAAGCTATATATAGGAAATGTATATGATGGTGTCAAAATAAGAAGGTCTATGCAAAATATTTATGGTCATTATACCGTCATATCTATAATAGAACTAACTAACATTGAACAAGCATTAAATGATGAAAGTTGTATTATAGCAGTGCAAGAAGAGCTAAACTAGTCTGAAAGAAACAAAGTGCAAGAACTAGTTCCAAAACCTAAAAATGTTGATGTAATCAGAACTAAATGGATATTCAGAAACAAATTTGATGAGAGTGGCTAGTTATAAGAAACAAGGCATGATTAGTTACTAAAGGGTATTCTCAAGAAAAAGGAATTGATTTTGAAGAATCATATCCCTCTGTAGCTAGGCTAGAAGCCATTAGAATATTAGTCACTTTTGTATCTCATAAGGATTTTAAGTTATTTTAGATGGATGTAAAGAGTGCATTTCTGAATGGATATTTAAGTGAAGAAGTGTATGTAGATCAACCTCCTAGTTTTGAGAATAATGATCAACTCAATCATGTCTATAAGCTCATCAAGGCATTTAATGGTTAAGACAAGCTCCAAGAGCTTGGTATGAAAGGTTGAGCAAATTCTTAAGTGATCATAAATTCAAGAGAGGAAAGGTTAACACCACTCTGTTTATAAAAAATATTGACAAAGATATCTTGATAGTTCAAATTTATATGGATGACACTATATTTAGAGCTACTAATGAAAAACTCTATCAAGATTTCTCAAAGATCATGCAGGCTGAATTTGAAATGAGTATGATGGGAGAATTAAATTACTTCTTTGGATTGCAAATCAAGCAAAGAGATGATAGAAATTATATTTGCCAATCCAAATATACTAGAGAGATGTAAAATAAGTTCAAAATGGAAGAAGTTAAGGCAAGAAGCACTTCAATGAACACATCAACAAGGCTGGACAAGAATGAAAAAGGTAAACTCATAGATTAAAAATAATATAGAAGTATGATTAGATCTCTTCTTTATCTTATTGCATTCAGACCAGATATTCTCTTTAGTGTATGCTTATATGTTAGATTCCAATCCAGTCCTAGAGAATTCACACCTCATTGTAATAAAATGAATTTTTTTAAGTATCTAGTTGACACACCAAATCTAGGACTTTATTATCCCAAAGGAACAAACTTTGAACTCATAAGATATTTCAATGTTGTTTTTGGAGGATATAAAGTTGATAGAAGAAGTACTAATGGAACCTATCACTTTCTAGGAAATATTTTAGTATCATGGTTCTCCTAAAAAAGACTAGTGTTGCTCTCTCTACAGCAGAAGCTGAATATATAGTAGCTAAAAGTTGTTGCGCTCAATTGCTGTGGATGAAACAACAACTTCTTGATTATGGACTAAGTTATAGAGACATACCCATTAAATGTGATAATACTAGTGCTATATGTGTGACAAAGAACCCTATTTTACATTCAAGAAGTAAGAATATAGGAATCAGGCATCATTTTATTAGAGATCATGTTGAGAAACATGATATATGTCTATAATATATGCCCACAAGTGCATAACTTGCTGATAGTTTTACTAAACCACTATCTTTAGATGCCTTCTACAACTTAGAGGAGAATTAGCTATGACTAATATGATGATCTAAGGATAAAATCTTTAATATATTTGTGCTTAAAATTGCAATATTGAATATGCTCTCTTGAGACTAAACTTCATCTAAGACGAAGTAAGTTATTCGAATCAAATGCTCTATTTGCATTTTGTTTGAAGATTGTTTCCTGAGGTTGAGTACACCTCGTTTTCTTGCTAAAGTTAACTTACAACTATGGTTATCACATCAAACTCTATCTTTAGGATGAGTTATTCTCCCTTTCTTGGAAAATCACATCATACACCTCATATAGCCCCCACAATCAATCAATTTAACCCCTAAATAATAATCTCTCTCTCCATCTCCCCAAACTTAGAATGTTTATGTCTAGGCCAATATGCTTTGCATCGCTATTTTTACTAAATGAAATGAAATATTTTCATTATTTTCTGGCTACTTCTATTTGTGTGTATATCTTACTAGGAAGATGTATGTTTTTTTTCTTATAACAAAAAGAGGGAGAAAGAATATGGGGGAGAATACACTGTAAATAATCAGGGGGCGAATATATATAAAACAAGATAAGAAATCAGAAGATGGCAACTTGTGGAATGTTTAATATTGCAAACATTTTTATCTACATACATTTAAGGGGAGATTATCTTTTATGAGATAATTTTTAATCAAGTTTTATCATTATCAAAAAGGAGGAGAATTTTAACATGAATACATGGTTTCAATGATAAACCAAAATTGATTAAGATTATGTACTAATGATTGTTATCAAGTTTTAGCATGCAGAATCAAGTTGCAGGTCTTAAAGATAAATGAGTATAGAAAACATATTTCATGATGATAAGGCTTGAGCAAGTAAAGAAGCAAAAGACAAAGTGTCGTAACAAACAAAGAATGAATGAAAAGGACTCGGCTATTTTTCATTCATCTGTCAAACTGGAAAACTACATTTGAGGGATGCAAGATTATATGTTTACAATAGAGTTTGTCTATCATAAGTAAGCCATAGTTTTTACCAATGGTTGTCTAATGAGAATAAACAAAGGTGGAAGAAGTGAAGATCTTTTCAGGAGAACAAAAGACTTCATCCGCCATCAATAGACAAAGTGGAGAAGTAAGAATTGTATGGCATAATAGAAACTGTTTGTAACAAGTAAGCCAATGATTGTATGTTATCAATAGACAAAGCGGAAGAAGAAAGACATGTCTGGCAGAACAAAGAATTTGTCAGTGATCGTCTGATTGTCAACAGAAAAAGCAGAGAAATATTCCATCAAACGAAGGCATGAAGAAAACCTGTCTGCAATCTAGTACTTCTTCTATTGCTGACAAACCCAATAGACAAAGCTTTGAAGTAATAAGATATTTATGCCTCTATGATGCAACAGACAAAGAAGCTTTGTCTTATAGATAGTTGGATAGATACTTCATCTATAATAAGTAAATGATGAGCAACGATCAGAACGAATCATTGGTCTTCACCCTGCATTAATAAAGATATTTCTATATTGTTGAAAGCAGCAGTCAATGTTGTAATACCTCAACCAGAGCTCATTGAGAAACCTAAAATCATCTTCTTCAAGGTTGGAGTTGCAGGCATTATAATATACAAGGAATAAGCAAAAGTTAGAATATTCAAAATGCCCCAATTAGATTCTCTTCTGTTATTAATAGAGCTCACCTACCACCAATGACTAAAATTTCAAAGCAGGAAGCATATTGGAGTAGAAGGAAGTAACGAAGCAATTGAGAAATTCATTTAAACTTTCTTGAGAGCATTTACTGATCTGAACTTAACCTTCTACAATCCTTCAAGAGTCAAGAACCTTGCATTCAAACCTTCCTCAACTTTCCTTGAAGGCTCTTAACTACCATTGGAAAGTTCATTTATTTCTACCTTCAACTTTTAGAAAACTTCCCCTATGCTTACTAAGAAATTCCTACGCTTAAACTTTTGATATTCATTTCTTGTTCCTTGAACTAGTATTTGTGACTAGACTCAAAGAAGAGTTATGACTATCTAAGTGGAGACAAGTATTGTTTGTTTACGCCCCCTAGAGCTAAAATCTAGAACAGTGCTAGGAGCACTATGTTTACACCCCTTTGGAGCTAGAATCCAGAAGAGTATCCGGGTTACTTGTTTATGCCCCCTAGAGCTATAATCTAAAAGAGTGTCAGGGACACTATTATATTTCTGCTATTGAAAATAGTGGAACCCAAGAAACTAAGAGAAAAGTGATCTTGGAAGAGTGGAGTAGATTGTTTACTCAAATCACTATAAAAATCATTATATATTATTTATTTTATATTCAAGTGATTGATTCCTAGAGTGAAAAGTAATCCTGAAGGGGTTGAGAAATAATTTTTAAGTACCTAATTCACCCCTCTACTCTTGGATTTTAGCCTAACCTATGGAACCAACACCTAGTGTGTGAAACTTTAAGTAATTACATATTGAAATGAATTGCAATTGTCTTTAGCAAAATTATAATGTTGAATTGAGGTGAAGCAATGTCTTTTGAAATGAAATAACCTAAGCATATATGAATTTCACATGAGTGAACTATAAGTGTGTAAGTTTAGGCATATGTGCATGATTATATAACATGATTACAAGTTAATTGAGGTAAACTTTTGGTGCATTTAATGTTATTTTTATGTAGGATAAATGATGGAAAAAGAATGGGGAAAGATGGTTTCAAAAAGGTTGAAAATTCAAGGAAAAGAGGGGCAATGAAAAGCTAAGCCATGACGCCATGTCATGTAGGTGGAGTGTGGATGGGCAGCAAAATCCTAGGATTGCAGCTCGAGAATCCTGAGTCATGGCATCGTTTCATGCAAGAAGCCAGTAGAAAGTTGAATGATGGCTTAGGTCTTAAGTTGTTTTCTAATTTTTTTTTATTTCTATCTTCTTCCCCTTCCTCCCCACCCCCTATCCTCTTGCCCTAGTCCTTATACACTTCAAAAAGTTATGATTTTAGCTAGAAAACAAGATGGTTTAGATAGATGGGTAATCACTCAAGTTGCTTCCAAGCTTGGGTTTTTGGTGTATAGATGCTGAAGGAAGAAGTCAAATCTGATTTTCTGCAAATGGGATATGCTACTTGGAGTATTGAGTGTGGATCCTTATCCATGGGAGGAAACCATGCCTGGAAATCATGTTGAGTCACTTTCCCCAATAGAATTTATGATTTTTGCCTAGTTAGGGTTTTGGAAAAATTCGTGAATGGTGGTTTTAGGGGTAAATGGAAGAGATTGAGGTAAAATTCATGAGGGGAAATATTTAATTCAATGATTCTTATGTTATGAAACCTAATTGGCTATGACTTTTACAAAGCTAGGGTTTGTGAATAATGAACTTTGGGGAAGATGATGGGGATTATTGCTGAAATATATGGGGAAATGATTAATTTAGTGATTATTGAGTTTTATAACTTATTAGGTGGAATTTTGAATTTTTTACTAGCACCTAATGGGATCTAAAAAGATTTTTTGACTAAGAGTTATGCAAGTCATGAACTGGCAGAATTCAAAGCTTAATAGAGTTGTTTTTAGGTTATTTAAGTGTTACTCATGTCATATATAAGATAAATGTTATAAGCAAAGAAGTTCCTTGTGATATGTTAGTGAGAAACCCTAATGTAATTAGTGTCTAGTACATGTTTGGTGATATCTTTCCATTAGGAATGTGATATAATTCTTATAACCTAAGATTGGCAATGAAAAAGGTGTTAATATGGTGTATTGAACATATGATTATAACAATTAAAGAGTATGGTTAATGTAATTCATTGACATGATATGATCATAATTGTAAGTAAATGAAAATCTTTATGTCTATAGGATCTACAAAGAATGGAGGAAAAGCTAGAGAACTTAAAGAATTAAGGAACTTGGCAAATCATAAGTTAAGTAGGCTTTATCTTTTGAATGCATGGATGGGGATATAGAACACCCTATTGAGTGTTTCTGGGCATGTATGTTTTGTTTGGGGATTTGGATTATCCATTTTTTTCGTAAAGTTGATTGTCTATGAATAGTAGGGATAGTGAGTATCACTTGAATTGTAATAATTGGTGTTTGACTCATGACATGTACATGTGATTGTTTGCGATAGAGACGTGTTTTATGAATATCAGTCTTATTCTTGTCTATGAATGTCTAACTGAAAGGGATAAGGACTATCTCGACACTATGCATTAATTGATAAGTATGATAGCATGTGAATGCTTGGTTGGATGGGAATATTAGGAACTCCCTTATGTTGTATCAATTGATGTACATCATATGATGTGATTGTTAGGGATCATGATTGTCCAATATTTATTCTTGTTATTGTAGACATTTTAATGAATAATTAGTGGGGACCTTATTGTAATGAGTGAATGACTATTTAGATGGATGGAATGTGAATCATTTTGTGAATTATATTGGACCTAGTGGTGTGATAGAAGCATGGTAATGTGAAGTGCTTGGAGGGCATGCTTATGTTATGATTTTATATGCCTGGAGAGTGTAGAGTATTGCATCAAATTGGTTAGGACTTGAGCTATATCTTCATGCTATAATTACTTTGACATCTTGTATTCATGCTCTGGTTGAGAACATAGGAATTGGATTAATGTTGTTTGCTAACTGTGCTTACTTACTAAGTAGTCCAAAATCATGCCATCTTATTCTATGTTTTTAGTTGGTAAGTCAGGTAAAGAATCCCAACTGTGGGTTGGGACTTATGAGTAAACTTGAAAACATTGTCGTGTGGTAAGATAAGTTAGGATTGGAATCCTTTAATGTAGGTGTCATTATATTGATTTAAATATTGTATGATGTATGAATGAATCCTAAGATGTAACTAAAATGTAATGGCATGTCATAAATAATTATTCATGATGTTGTAGATGGAATGATATGATTTCAGGGAGGTATATTGCCATCATGATATGGTTCCGATCTAGGGCAGAGCTATAGGCATGGGTGTGAGTGTTGTAGATTGAAATATTGTCTTATTATTTTTCAAATATAAGTTTTATATGAGTCAATATATGTATGTTAGGTACTAATGCTCATATTTCATCGTAGACTCTACCAAAATTTTGGTAGAATATTTTCCCTAGAAATGGGGAAATAGTAAGGTGATGGTAAAACGCTTAGGCCCCATACTAGGGTTGTAGAGTCCCATAGGATGACTTAACCTAAGAGGGGAGTAGTGAATTGGGTAAATAAAAATCCATTGCTTAACCTTAGTTTAATTATTTTCCTCTTTTCATGGTTATGTGTGGTGTGGCGTAATATGAATAATAAAATGCATGAAGAATAAAAAAAATGATCAAGCACACACACACACAGACTACGATTTTTATAATAGTTCAGGACCCCGTCCCTACATCCACTCTTCTAAAAGCACAGACTCATTATGCCTTGGGTTCCACTATACCTAGTACAATGGAATAGATAAGTGTTCCTAACACTTCTTCTGGTTTTATGAGCTCATCAAGGAACTCATTGGTTTCAAAGGTCACCAGCAAACTTGATGGTTTTCCTGAGTTCACCAACAACTCATACAATGTAGTTTTCTTGAGCTCACCACAAACTCTTTGGTTTCAAGTTTACCAGAAAACTGACACTTAAAAAAGTGTTATAATAAAGCATAAAGGAAGGTATGATCTCCCTCTCTAAGTTATATGTAATACAAAAAGATCTTCCCATATGATAAAGATAATGGCCATAAAGATATGAAGTTTTAAGCTCAAGAAGGATATATGAGGGTTTAAGCTCTTGGCCATGGGCGGAAGGATTTGCATAAAGTTGAGCACATTTGAAGTGAGTTCCTTCACCACCTTCGAATTGTCCCGCTTCTTTCCCGTAAATAGCTTCTTCAAAATCTCAACCGTTGGAGAAGATGGGATTCGTTGAATGTAAAAACAAGAGCAACATTTAATGAATAAGACCGTTTGAGTTTTTTAACTGAAGTCTAGGTTTTTTTGAATTGTCTCAAGCTACAGCATCCTTGTTCAGAGAGGAGGATAAGCTATGTAATAAGGTGTTCCTTGTTTGACTCGTCATAGATTTAAAAGTCTTGCAACACTGCTTATTGCCAGAAATGGTGACTATTATATATCTGTACAATGACAATATGAGTGCAGATGCCATTTGTATGCTAGTCAAATAAATCGAGTGTTCCTTTGACAAGTCTAGCCTCTCTCTATCTGTATTTGTTTGCTATAAGTTACACATGAATTATTCCAAGGTTTGTCTATAAGTTGAACTTCCATAAGAATGATTTATTTGTTTAAGTAGCAAATAAATTTTGATGCAGATGAAGTTACACTGACTGATAAATAAACACTTCTTACTTGTTTGTCTCAATTCCTCCAGAAGATTTGTCTATTGATCGATCCTTTGTGTATATGCCTTGTTTGTTAAAGATAACAGACTAACTTTGAATGGTGCGGACAAAGATGAGCTGATCGATGGCTTCTTCGAGTAATCTTCAGCGCTTGAGGAAGAGTTGTCTCTTCAGTGCTTGCCAAGGCAACCATGGCGTCTTCAAGTTCTTTTGTAAAGTTTATTCAATGTGAGAAAGAAATGCTGCTTTTAAGGGTGTAGAGAGATGTCTTGATCTTCAGGATAAGATTAAGTAGCTGAAGGTTGATTTGGCTACTATTAGGGGTAATAATCTTTATTTTAATCATCGTTTCACTAAGAACTCTATGACTTATATGGAAGTCATAGAACATATTAAAGATTTGGAGATAGAGTTAGCCAAAGCTCACCAAAACGTTAAAGAGTTAGAAGCAGTTTTAGATGCTTTTGCTAATTAAGTGTTTTTGCTTTTTTAATCTAAACTTTTTATATGTAATATTACAACTCTTTAAACTTAAATTTGTGATTTTACATGTTTTGGTTTTTTATAAAAATTTAATTTTAGTGATTTACGCTATTTATAGAATCATTCTTTTAGTTGGTTAAATATTGAATGAGTATCTTTTATTCATTTTTGTTTAATAGTGATAATTCATGATCCCAATTTATCCTGTCTGGATCTCTAAAATTTGAAGATTTATTTGTTGTTAAAGCTATCAATTATATGATTACTTAAATTTTTATGTGTCTTTTGAGAATTTGTTGTAACCCATGTATTCTATTATATTTAGTTGGACTAACGGTATACAAGGTTAACATTCGAGCAAAAGGTTAACATTTGAGCAACAATGGAGCAAGAGATAACTAAGGAAAACAGTCAGATTCACTTTTTGGAAGATGAGGTGAAAGAGTTGAAGAAGGAATTAAAGTCTGCTAAGAAGATAAAAGTCTCTACAGATCTTCTTTTGACTAATCAGTTGTCACACCCACCTTCCGAGGCGTAACTTATCATTGTGCACTGTATTTCACCTTGAATTGCCCATTTTTAGGGTGGGGTGCTTGAGTTCCATTTTTGGAACTCGACTATTTTCTTTAGCAAAGAACAGAGTATCCCTTGAAATATTAGTGGCTAACCTGTACAATTATTCATTAAATTAAATAAAACACTAATATACATTCTAAAATATATCCAACCACATACCCATAGCCTAGAATTAGTTTCACACCATGAAGGCAATAACCTAACTTATTCCAAGATATATAATATGCACATTTTTCTACTATTATGACATGCCACTCCACTATAATATACATCAAAGAATTTAATATAGTTATACATCACTTGAGATCTTTGAATACAGATACACAATGACATATGAATTTCCAATACAAATTATTATATTATAACAATATGATCTTCAATATTGGCTCACCAATCCCAAACCTCGGTTAGGAATCTTCATCTGCTCTGTCAACTAAAAATATAAGAAAGAAAGCATGAGTCTGAGTAACATAGTAAGTAGGCGTTTAATAATAAAATATAATCAATAATCCAAATACATTGTATTCATTTCCAAAACTGATTCAATTATGTTAAATGTTTCCATATCTCAAACATTGCCATTTCATCATTATTATTATCAAATTTCAAAATTTACACATGCTCTTCAATGGGATGTTCTTCATCCCTTTTAATAGACAACCATATACGAGAATAATGATCCTAGAACAAACATCACTAGCCCCATTCAAGGGATACCTACTATCCCAACCAAAACTACCAGACCCGGATACAATTAAATGAGATATTCATTCCCAATCATACAATATAACTAATCAAAGGAAGGCCGCCTACTTACCTTAGGCCTTTAGCTCAAACTACTTTTCTCTAGCTTTATCTCTTCATCCTTCGCAAATCATTCTATACAGGGTCACAATCCCATTTATTTAATCATTTGTAATCATGTACTCAATACATCATATTAACATTTTATTTAGAGACAATTTCAAGCTATGATCATTAAACATGTGATAAACATCAGTGAAACTAGGGTTTCTCCAAAATTATCAAAAGAATTCTTCTTTCTTGACATATTTATTTGGTATCTTACATGATTAATATTTAAACATCTTGTAAACAACTCATTTAAACTTTTAATCTAATCAATTCATGGCTTACATAGCCCATTCACAAAAATTCTCTTTAAATCCTAACTAGGGCATAACCCAAAACTTGATTCCACTAGTCCAAACCACTCCATACATGTTCTAAAACATATAAATCATGCTATTAATCATTTACCCCATGATTAATTAAACAAAAATTAGGAAATTCCCAATTTTCATTATTCACAAAACCCTAGCTTAGCAATTTTAGCAATTTCATATGCGAAATCGTCATAAACATTATATTAACTCATTTCCTCATAAATTTATAAGCACATATATCAATTGAAGCCCAAAATTTCATCATTTCTGAAAACCATAAAAATCTAAAATCTGAGATTCGATTGGAAGATTTAGCTTACCTTCACTTATAAGCATAACCGTCCTCCCTAAATGAATGACCAAGTTCCCATCTCCATATGGCTCCTTCCATTTGGTGGAAATATAACCTTTCATCCATTTTCTTCCATTTTTCATGGTTCAAATAGGTGAAATTTTGGTTTAAATGAAAGATCACTAGTTTATCCTGCTAGGGAAAATGATTTCCTAGCTTACGTGGCTAGAAATCAAGTATAATGGGGCTAGGGCAAAAGGGGAGAAAGAACAGAATGGCCCAGAGAAGAAACAGGATGAAAAAAATGGCTGAAAAAGTCATTATCTAGCACAAAACAATGACCCATGCCATTGGGTCAAATTCCACACCTTGGCATGGAAAAATTGGCCCAAAAATCCCATTTTCTTGGTGGCTTGCCGTGGTAGGGAAAAGCCTTAGCGCGACAAGCTCTTTCTATCCGACACAATGATTTTGCGTAAGAAGTCCAAATGACCTAACTTTTAAGGCATTAAAAAGATAACTTTGAGGGCTACAACTATTATGATAACATCCATTTCCAAATCTCCTAAATATGTCTAAAATTGTAATAAAGTTGACCCATCTCATTCATCTTATTATTTTTTGGTAATCTAGAACAATTTTGGTGTTTTAGTCATAACTGATACATATGACATCGGAATTGAGGGCTTTTTCTTCCATTGGATAGATAATTGCATTATATACAACTTTTATGTTGAAAACATTTTCAAAATTGTCCATTATCCATGTCAAAAATCAATCACAATGAACCATTCTTCAAATTCAACGTTTACACTTATGAAAAGTCACCATAGCCCCATTTTTTGATAAAACATTTCAAATCTCCGAATAATCACTTCCCAAAACATCACATACAAGAATTTAGACTTGTTCATACCATTCACTATCTCATTTGAGATTAATTATCAAAAATTACCTATTATTTGCTTTTTACCGACCTTATTCATTATAATTAACTCCATCGACATTTTCATTCCAAAATGCATCCAAAATTCAAACTAATAATTCACACACATTAAAATATACATAATAACTATATTAGGCCATTCATATTGATCATAAATATGCTTTTTCCCAAATTCACCATTTCAATTCTTTTTAACCGAATTATCTCTGAACTTTCTACTATAAATATCTCGACATTCCAATTCCATTCCAAATTACACCTAAGTCTTGAAACAAGATTCCCCACACATCACAATACCTATGGTAATCATATTAGGTAATTCATATAGATCATAATCGTGCCTTTGCTCAATTTTATTGTTTTAGTTCTTTTCACATAACCTTTAACTTAGTAGTTCAAAATTCCAAAATTTTCTCAAAATTTTGATTCAATCTCTTATACATCACATTATACATAATAATCATGCTACATTGGTCATTGAAGTCATATACATGAATTTACTCAAAATTACCACTTAAGTTCTTTTTCACTCAAAACTACTAATGAAGCCATTCTCTTTGTTTAATTTAGTTTTCCATAACAGATTTCTTTATAAATCACTATTCATCACCTCAATTCCTCATTATGCTAAAATGCAAAAAACTTTTCCCCAAATTTCAATACCACGGGTGTTATAGACTCCCCTCCTTATAAAAAGTTTCATCCTCGAAACTTTTGTTACTATAACCTTTCTCATGATTTCTTTAATTTGCAATTCAATTCAAAACTTATATCACCATTATCACTTAATTCCACCCAAATTATACATCAAGTATATCCAAAAATATATTAATAGTTCCCAAATTCCAATAATATTTTATAATTTATAGAAGATAATTACTCGTTTTATCAATTTCATGCATTTTATCGAATAGCCAAAGTTCAACACTTAGTTCAATAATTTCGATGAGTATCCCCACATCTTAAATTGTAACTACTTTTCCTTACCAATATTATGACTTTACATAATCATGAACAATATCCAACAAACACGTGTCATAACAAGTCATTTTCCTAATTCATTTTCCATCATAAGGATAGCACCTATTGAGTGTCACTCAAACGATGCTAATACAATTCATATTACAATCCATATATAACTAAATAAATTCAAAATACCACAATTCTATGACAAATTATACAATCTCAACAAAATAACTCCAATATCAATACCACCATGTCATTTCATACTACTATCCTCATCTGTCTCATCATGCATTCATCACCTAATCAATTTCACGCATGCAAATGGAACTGCTATCATGTGGCCTATACAAACCAATGTATCTATACTTTCATTTGCCTGCTTTCAACCAATACAATGCTCAAGAGGCTACATCAAAGTGAACTTAGCCACAAACAAAGTGGTCTAAACCACAATCAAGTAGCAACCACATCCAAACTAAGTGGTCTAAACCACAATCAAGTGGCAACCACATCCAATCCAAGTGATCTAAACCACAATCAACCGGACTCAACTCCCTTATAACTTAGTGTATTCTGGTTCGTCCCTGCAATACAGCTACAAATGTTGCGAGATCCATGACCACATGGTATCTCACCTTCATTGCAACCAAGAAGCTACAAAAATCCATCCACATTCATGAAATAAGCAAAAGAGTCCACATACAATAGGTTGATCAGGCCTCTTCGCCATTACTGGCAGCATAATCAAACAAAGCCTTGTTGTAGGAGGGATCCCAAACATCCAAAGTAGCCAACACGGCAAGTATCCAAACCTCAAAGACATAACAATCAAATTCTAACAGGAATTCTAATCTCAAGTAGATATCAGTCTAATCCAAGAGGCATTCAAATCCAACCATGAACCATAGTCATGCATCCAAGCCTCAATCAAGTAACCAATTATCAAATAAATAAATATCCAAACCTCAATCAAATAACTAATGGCCAACTCAATCCAATAGCTAATCAAATAACTAAATCCAAACCAACCTATCCATATCTTCGTATCATCCCGACACCATACCAAACTCCAATTATCCTACCACTACACAAACCTAAATGCCTTATAGGGTATATCACATAATTTCATATTTTACACATACCACTTTTCATTCGTTATAAAACTTAATCAAAGTGGTATCCATAATAAGGGCATTCTCAACAATATCCAAATCCAAGCATGCATTCCATCTAATCATGCATCCAATTTGCAATCAAATTACTATACTCAAACTCATACTAAATTATCTCATCAAACCAAAGTATGAACTTTAACTAATTACATCCAATTATCAATTAGTTGTCATAGGGGATATACATGTTTATCAATCACAATTTGTCTCATTTCATCATACAGTCACAATAGCATTGCAATTTCACAAATAGCCAATTAAATAACTTACAAACAATATCGAAATACGTACTTCTATTCTCTTAATTCATAACAATTGCACATCACTTACAATCCATATAATCAGACAAATGGGATAGTTACTATCCCTTTTCAATTCATTGAATTCAAGTTCTCATAAAAAAAATTATCCAATCATGGATAAGCATACCATGTGCAATCAAATAATCAAATACTTAACAAAGTTTATACACCACTTTAACGAAAGGACACTAATAATTCCATCACAATTTTATTCAACAATCAAACTAAATTCAATTGCCAAGACTTATTTATGATACTTTTATAGTTTCCTTATTTCAAATTCACATATTCTATAAGGCAATAACAATTCAACTATTCACACAAGATGCATATTAGCATCACCAAACATTCAAACAAGATGTATATAAGCATCACCATGCTTCCCTGTGCTACTTTGATCATAATAAATTTTCATCATTTCATCTTAATCAAATACTAAATCAAACTATTTTTAGATCATCATTGTATTATCATATCCATTTCATCTTAAAATCATCAATGCCATATCATAACTATTTATTTCAATAACGTTCTTATCAAATAACATTTATACCAAAATTCAAAATGCCTTTATACCCTTACTCATGCCTTTAACATCCAAAGATATTTTTCTTTCATTTCTAGATTCTTCCAAAATTCTCATAAGTTTATAAACTCTTATTGGCATGTCATTTTATATTTCCTTTAAATATCTAATGTCATCATGGTTCTGGGCTTATCTCTCAACTCAAACTTATCACACAGATAAGTTATTAGGCTCTAATACCATTCTGTCATGCCCCTCCTTCTGAGGCACGACTTAACATTTTGCACTGTTTTTGACCTTGACTTGCCCACTTTTAGGGTAGGGTACTTGAGTTCCATTTTCGGAACTCAATTATTTTCTTCAGCAAAAGGAAGTATCCCTTGAAATATTAGCTGCTAAACTATACAATTATTCATTAAATCAAATAAAATAATAATATACATTCTAAAATATATCCAACCACATACTTACAGCCCAGAATCTGTATCACACCATGATGGCAATAATCTAACTTATTCCAAGATACATAATATGCATATTTTTCTACTATTATGACATGTCACTCCATTACAATATACATCAAGGGATAATTTAATATAATTATACATCACTTGAGATCTTTGAATATAGATTTACAATGACATACGAATTTTCAATACAAATTATTCATTGTAACAATATGGTCTTCAATATTGGCTCACCAATCCCAAACCTCGATTAGGAATCTTCATCTAGCATGTCAACTAAAAATATAAGAAAGAAGGCATGAGTCCAAACAACTAAGTAGGCATGTAATAACAAAATATAATCAATAATCCAGATATATTGTAGTCATTTCCAAAATAGATTCAATTCATGCTAAATGTTTCCATATCTCAAACATTGCCATTTCATCATTATATTATCAAATTCCACAATTTACTTATGCTCTTCAATGGGATGTTCTTCATCCCTTTTAACAAACAACCATACATAAGAATAATGATCCTACAACAAACATCACTAGCCCCATTCAAGGGATGCTTACTATCCCAACAAATCTAATGCATCAATTTCAAAATAGAAGGGATGTTCATAATCCTGAACCAAAACAACCATGCTCGAATACAATCAAATGAGATTTTCATCCCCAATCATATAATACAACTAGTCAAAGGAGGGGCACCTACTTACCTTAGGCCTTTAGCACCAACTACATTTCTCCAACTTTGTCTCTTCATCCTTCTCAAATCATCCTATACAGGGTCACAACCCCATTTACTTAACCATTTGTAATCATGTACTCAATACATCATATTAAAATTTCATTGAGAGCCAATTTCAAGCTATGATTATTAAACATGTGATAAACATTAGTTAAACTAGGGTTTCTCCATAATTATCATAAGAATTCTCCTTTCTTAACATATTTATCTGGTATCTTACATGATTAACATTTAAACATCTTATAAATAACTCATTTAAATTTTTAATCTAATTAATTCATGGCTTACATAGCCCATTCACAAAAATTCTCTTTAAACCCTAACTAGGGCATAACCCAAAACTCGATTCCTCTAGTTCAAATAACTCCATACATGTTCTAAAACATATAAATCATGCTATTAATCATTTACCACATGATTAATTAAATAAAAATTAGGAAATTCCCAATTTTCACTATTCACAAAAACCCTAGCTAGCAATTTTAGCATTTTCACATGCCAAATCATCATAATCATTGATTAACTCATTTCCCCATGAATTTATAAGCACATATATCCATTTAAGCCTAAATTTTCATCATTTCTTAAAAACCTAAAAATCTAAAATCTGAGATTTGGTTTGGAGATTGAACTTACCTTCACTTACAAGCGTAGCCATCCTCCCCAAATGAACGACCAAGCTCCCACCTCCTAATGACTTCTTCCATTAGGTGAAAATCTGACATTTCTTCCATTTTTTATGGTTTGGATGGGTGAAAATTTGGTTTAAATGAAAGATCATAAGTTTATCTAACTAAGCAAGATGATTTCCTAGCTTAAATGGATAGAAATCAAGTATAATGGGGCTAGGACAAAAGGAGAGAAAGAATGGAATGGACCAGAGAAGAAACAGGATGGAAAAAATGGCTGAAAAAGTTATTATCTCGCATAAAACGATGACCCACATTACGGTTATGTTAAAGGGCTACAACTATTATATTAATAACTGTTTCCAAATCATCCCCCAAATATGTCAAAAATTTCAATAAAATTGACCCATCTCATTCATCTCATTATTTTTTAGTAATCTAGAATAGTTTTGGTGTTTTGGTCATAACTTCCTCATATGACATCAGAATTGAGGAATTTTTCTTCCATTAGATAGATAATTTCATTATATACAACTTTTATATTGAAAATGTTTCAAAATAGTCCATTATCCATGTTGAAAATCAATCACAATGGCCCTCTTTTACATAAAACAATTCAAATCTACCAATAATCACTTCCCACACATCACATAAATGAATTAGGACTTGTTCATACCATTCATTACCTCATTTGAGGTCAATTATAAAAAATCACCTATCAATTATTTTTTTACCGACCTTTTTCTGTTATAATTAATTCCATAGGCCATTTTCTTTCCAAAATGCATCCAAAACTCAAAATAATATTTCACACACATTAAAATACACATAATAAATATCTTAGGCCATTCACATTGATCATAAATATGCTTTTTCCAAAATTCACCTTTTCAATTCTTTTTAACCAAATTTTCTCTGAATGTTCTACTATAAATGACTCCACATTCCAATTCCATTCCAAATTACACCCAAGTCTTAAACCAAGATTCCCCACACATCACAATACCTATGGTAATCATATTAGGTCATTTATATAGATCATAATCATGCCTTTGTTTAATTTTACCATTTTAGTTCTTTTCACATAACTTTCAACTTATTAGTTCAAAATTCCAAAATTATATCAAAATTTCAATTCAACATCTCATACATATCACATTATACATAATAATTATGCTACATTGTTCATTCAAGTCATATGCATGACTTTATTCAAAATCACCACTTAAGTTCTTTTTCACTCAAAACTACTAATGAGTCATTCTCTTTGTTCAATTCATTTTTCCATACTAAATTTCTTTATAAATCACTGTTCATCACCTCAATTCCTCATTATGCTAAAATGCAAAAAATTTCCCTCAAATTTCAACACCACAGGTGTTACACTGGTGTATAGCTTATGGATAGATTATGGATAGAATTAAGGCTTTGGAGAAGGAACTTTCTGAGACTCAAGACTGAATTACAGAGTTGTTGGTAGCTATTAAAGTTTTAATAGAGTCACTAGTTTTAATTTTCTTTGTTAAATGTTTATAACTAATTGGTGGTTGTTAATATTTTAAGAAGGTAAAAGTTTTTGGATGTTTGAATGTTCATGGAATTTTAGATGTTCTATTTACATGTCATGATGGTTATCTTTATGAGTTTTTATTTTTCAATTCTAATTCTTTATATGAGATCAAGCCAATAAACATTATTATAGAAGGAATGACTAGGAATGGAATTCCTATATGAGAACTTAAACTATGAGGTTTCCCAAATAGACTTGACTATGCTTTAGGATTGTAATAAGTTTAGATCATTTTAAGGCTTTTTAAGATTTTTGACATGATTCAGTTCAAAACAGTAAACTCAATTTAGTTCAAATCCAATGCAATTCATTCAAAAGCATCAAGGGTATACAACAATAATATGATCAAGTTTGACAACTTATCTCTTTTGGTGCTTCCCTTCATAGATTTCTCATGAGTTCATAGGTGTTATTACTAGTCTTGACTGAGCAATTAGCTTATGCTATCGAACCTTTGATGCCAATTCTAAAATTTGATGTTTTCAGTCATTCCTTTTCATCCAAAGCATGAACTTCTAAGCACTTCTTCTTGGACTTGAGAGCTTAGAGGAAGATTCAAATTGTTCATTGATGTTATTCTTCTATGCTCAACTCAAGTTCTCCTACATACACTTAAAATTTTCTTGTACTCTTTCTTCATTAAAGAGTTCAAATTGTTATGGACATTCATTGACAATATATTAGTGCAAAAGTCATTTTAATCATAATATTTTATAGAGAAATAAGATGATGGATTAACTCAGTTTTAACCAATGAGTTATTTGAGCTAGCATAGATGTGAATTAACATTAATATTATGGGCTAGATTGACTTGTCTTTAAAATGATTTTGAGCATGATCATTTTTATTATCTTATCTTTCTTTCAATTATTGTCTTTTATGCATTAATTGTTTTATTTATTGTTTGAGTGTTATTTTACTTTCTGCTTATTTTAAAGGTTTTGCTTAGTATTTTTCAGAGTTTTATTAGTCTTAGTGTGAGCTATATATCTTTTCTAAGTATATTCATGAGTGAACTATATATGCACATAGGGAAGTATGAAAATTTAGTTTAATTAATGTACAATTATCTAGGTAATCAAAATTCTAAATATAATTTCTAATTAATGTGCATTCAAATGAAGAAATGAATGTGCAGAAATACATAGTTTCAATTTTAATCTATATACATTTTAATAGAAGGCTAACTTACAAGCAAAGTATGAGTGTGTAAAGAATAAAGCTTTATTTCTACAAATGGGAATCTGCACACATTTAATTTAATGTAAACAATTAAACTCAAGATATTATTCAAAGAATGAGTTGAATTTATTTCTACACAAACTAAGCAAACATAAGTAAATAACTGAAAGACGAAGCTTGAATTTAAAGAATGAACTGAAGGAAGTAAGTAATACTTAAAAGAAAAGAATGTAAATTATTCTATTCAAGCATATGAACATTAAAAGCAAAGGCACATAGATAGAATTAATAAATTGAAAGACTGAACATGAATACTTACTAACAAAAGAATGGACTAAAAAAAATATACAAATAAATATTTCAGATGATGACACATTTAGTAAGAGCATTCGAGTTTAAATGTCATACCTACACTTACCTTTCCTTTTTATTTTGAAGGAACTTAGTATTTCATCATGTCTTTAATTTGTTTCTCAAAACAAGTTTTCATTCACTTTCTTCTTTTTTAGGAGGTTATTTTCTCCTTTCTTAATTTTATGCACTCAAGTTAGTCTTAAGATATTACGCTAATAGTGTGTGAGTGCAAAGTGTTTTTGTCCCTTAATAATTTATCTTTGGCTTGTCTAAAAATTTCTTATATTAATCTATAAGCCAAGAAATCCTCACAAATGGTGGGACTAGAAACATATAGTGAGCTTTCAATATTTTCAGCTCTGGTCTCTTTTCATCCTTACTTATGGCAATGCAGATAATTTTCCATAAATGAAAATCATTTAGCCCTAGGAAATGTTTCCAATATCCTTTTTCATTATATTAAGTTTAATCTATCAAAAGTTTGTAAGATGGGAGATAGACTACTCTTTGAAGAGCAAAGTGGATGACATTATTGGGTAAGGCAAACGGATCATAATAATTATTTAAGTAAACTGCTTTGATACCACTTGTAGAGTCTTGTAGGATGACTTAACCCAAGAGGGGAGGGGTGAATTGGGTAAATAAAAATTCATTGCTTAACCCTAGTTTAATCATTTCTTTCTTTTCATGGTTTTCTGTGGTGTGGCATAATATGAATAATAAAATGCATGAAGAATAAAAATAAATGATCAAGCACACATACACAGATAATATGATTTTTATAGTGGTTTAGGACCTCGTCCCTACATCCACTCTTCTAAGAGCACAGACTCATTGTGCCTTGGGTTCCACTATACCTCATAAAATAGAATACATAAGTGTTCCTAACACTTATTCTAGATTCCAACTCCAAGGGGCATAAACAAGTGTCCCTAACACTCTTCTAGTTTTATGAGCTCACTAGGAAAATCATTAGTTTTAAACGTCCCCAGCAAACTTGATGGTTTTCCTGAGTTCACCAATAACTCATACAATGTGGTTTTCTTGAGCTCACCGCAAACTCTCTGGTTTCAAGTTTACTAGAAAATTATCACTTTAAAAATTGTTACATTGAAGCATAGGGGAAGATATGATCTCTCTCTATTCTATCTAATACCAAAAAATCTTCCCACAATGTAAAGATAATGGCCATAAGAATATGAAGGTTTAAGCTCAAAAAGAATATATGACGGTTTAATCTCTTGGCCATGGGTGGAAGGATTTGCATAAAGTTGAGCACATTTGAAGTGGGTTCCTTCACCACCCATGAATCATCCCTCTTCTTCTCCATAAATAGCTTCTTAAAAATTTCAACCATTGGAGAAGATGGGATCCGTTGAATGCAGAAACAAGAGTGGCATTTAATCAATAAGACCATTTGATTTTTCTACCATTGAAGTCTAGGTCTTTCTGATTTGTCTCGAGCGGCTATATCAATATTTAGAGAGGAGGATGAGTTATGTAAAAAGGTGTTCCTCATTTGACTCATCACAACTTTGAAATTCTTGTTGCGCTGCTTATTGCCGAAAATGGTGACTATTATAAGTCTTCACAATGATGGCACGAGTGCAGATGCCATTTGTATGCTAGTCACATAAATCGAGTTTTTCTCTGATAAGTCACGGCCTCTCTCTGTCTGCATTTGTGTGCCATAAGTTAATGATGAATTGTTCCAAGGTTTTTCTGTAAGTTAAACTTTCATAAGAATGATTTATTTATTTAAGTAGTAAACAAACTTTGACATAGATGAAGTTACACTCACTGATAGATAAACACTTCCTTGTCTGTCTCGATTCCTCCAAAAGATTTGTCTATTGATCGATCATTCTTGTATATGCTTTGACTATTAAAGATAATAGACTAACTTTGAATGGTACTAATGGAGATGAGTTGATCGATTGACATATAGTTTCCTTAATACAAACAGACAGTAGGATCTGCTTCCTTTGTTCTTCATCCTCTATTGGAGGTAACAAACGAAGTTCGCTCAGTCTTGTACTAATAGACAAATTATGATTTTTGTCTTTTGTTCCTTGTGGTCTGTTAAAGATGCCAAGCCAAGCTTACTTCAATTTGCTTGAACAGACGAAGTGTGACATTCGTCTGGTGTAAGCGCTAGATGAAGTGTGTTCAATTTATCTTAGATAGAATACTTTGCATGTTGCATTTGTCTATCGTGAATTATCGACAATTGTGCCTTTGTCTGTTGTAGCCCATTTTCGATCCAGGCATTGCATTGTCTATTCTTAGCTTCGTCTATGCTCATAGTGCAACATCTATATTGTTTTCTGCTTTGGCTAAACTTTGTCTACTATAACAAACGACCTTTTGATTAAAAGTTGAAGCAAAAATCTTTACCTTTTCTGCACACTTCAAGCAATAAAAGGGATTTGTTCTAGCAACTTCCTTGTCTCTTCAATCTTGATCTATCTATCTTGGATCAACTAAAGTTGCACTCCCTTCCATATTTATATTGTCATTTTATCCCCAGACAAATCTAATCTTCTCACTTTTTGTATTATTGTCTGGATGGCAATTTCTTCTTTATCTTTCTTTGTTTGTCTACCAAACTACTGAGTTGCTTCTTCATCCTTGTGCTTTATCTTGGATAGGCTTTGATCAGATCAAGTAGATAGTCCGAATTTCTCAGACATAATTTAAGCTTTCTAATCATGGCTTCTTCTTTAACTTCTTATTTTGCATTTGTCTGTTGATATTTTCTTATTGAGTTTGATAAACAATGTAAGCTCGTTTCTTCGAAGCCTTATTTGTCTCCTATTATTTTTGTTTGTGAAAGCATCTAAAGCAACCTTCTTTGTTGCTTATCTCCAAACCTTCTATTTTATTCTTATTCCATGATTTTCATCAATTCAACTCTTTTGGAACATAGCAGATAGTTGTAACAGTTTGTTGCTAATGATCATTATCCTGCACTTGAACATTTCTGCACTTGCTACGCTGTTAGCTTTCATATATAATATCATAATGTATTTTATTCTCATATGATTGCAATATTTTTTAAAGCAAGGATAATATACATTTTCATTAAATGCATACTGTGAAAGCTTATGTAATTATGGTGCTTAATATGATTTAGCAAATTTATGTTGTATAGATTAATTAATGATATGCACACCACAAGATGAAGGTTGTGTGCTTATTTGATTAATTATATATATGATCGTTAGAGATGTAAGCATACATGTTTACAAGTTTTGTTATCATTAAAATCATATATAATATAATCCCAAAAAGGGCGTGACATAAAGACTCCCCAAAAACTAGCCAAAGAAGTTCCTCAAAAAGCCTCTTTGAGCTACCTTAAAATCAAACCAAAAATGGAGCTAAAATCCCACACTAGCACCAGTGTAGTGGCCTAAGTTTTGGTATCGCAGCACCAAAACTACTGTCCATCAGATACAGTAGCAGTGTCTACTATTTTGCATATATGTTTCTTATACAAGATTGGAATCATATGATTATTGATGCATTGGAAAGATAATTCCAAGTGCTACAATTTTCATGTTGAATATTTTCTCCAAGTAATCCTCCATATATGACAAAAATCATATACAAGTGATGCCTTTGTCATATTTAGCAGATCTAAAGTCTAAGATAGATGCAGTTCTTTAACCATAAATTCCATGATTGATCTCAAAATGCTATGATTCTTGATTCTTTGGATATTTACTTTGAAGGGATAAAACTACTAGGTTTATCACTTTTCTAGAATCCATCTTCACATATAGCAAAAATGGCCTTGAAGTGATACCTTTTTCATTTCATCTCCTTTTTCACATGTTATGATACCTGAAACACCAACTAACTTCATTAAGTATAATATTTAATCAAATGTGATTATAATCTAGTAAGATCATGTCAAATGAATATCCAAAATATGTGAATTTAGGTATTAAAATATGATAGATTATGAGCTCATCAAATACTCCCAAACTTATGAATTTACTCATCCTTAAGCAAAACAAAAAGAATAAACTTTAAATTTAAACATGAACACTACATTGATCAAGTTCATCATCATAAGACCTCAAAAAAATTAGCATAGCTTATAAGAAAATGTTGAAATATCATCCCATCTAGAATTTCAACCTGAGCATCATCCTATCTACCTTTGACTCCTGGTGCATGTGCAAAAGTTATACCATTCCAATCTAAATCACTTTATACTTAAATTATGTTATGCAACTAACTAAGACATATTAAATGCAAACCCTATGAATAGATATGCATATGATGTTTTACTTTCTTTCTTTCCATGTTTACACTTCTTGTTTTCTTTTTATGGGTTGCATTACTATTGCACTCCTCAAACTTATCTTCTTTTGAGTTCTTTGGAATGTAATCCCCTAAATTTTGGGTTGTATTACTACTACACCCTAAAACTTATTTTCTTTTCAATTCATGGAGATGCGATCCCCCCAACTGAAGATTGAATTTTTATTCTGAATACTTAGTCACCTAAACTGTTTCTAAGTACTCAATGAATTCAAAAAGAAATGGATATGTGATCAAATGTATAAGGAATTTAAGGCAAATTAGGCAAGTATTCAGGTCAAGCACATAGAAATTATTGACATTCTTCATTTTCTTCCTAAGAAATTGTTATACATCCTTTGCATATCATTTGTCTCTTATAGTAACCCTGATCAGTGCTAAAAAAAAATATTTTCTTCTGCCCCCAAACTTAAAACTGACATTATCCTCAGTGTGCAAAATAGAACAAGAAAAATAAGGACTGCCCTAATGGAGATGTCTTCAATTATATTCTTAATCCCCTGACTCCTCAAATGCATAAGCTGGGGGATTAAGTCCCTTGATGATGAATGAATGTTGCTTTTGTTGGGGTACACAACTTTTTGAAGGGATAACTTGGAATCAAGAAAGCCAACTAAAAACTAAATTGCAAAACTAAGTTAAACCAATGAAAATAAACAAAATAATGGAAAATTTTAACAGCTTGGGTTGCTATCCAAAAAGCCCTTATTTTATCGTCTCAGGCCTTCTATAGTCTCTCAACTTTCCAATTAATTTTGGCTTTTTGATGCATCGGTTCTTTGAATCTTTAGATTAGCCTTTGGACTTTTTCCTATGCACCCTCATTTGCTTCCAATGACTTTTTGGACTACTCTTCAATGTTTACATCCATTAAATAGAACTTATGGCAATCACTGCTCTCCTTAAATAGAGTCAACTCTTTGAAAATATTGACTTTCACATCTTCATCTTTGATATGACATGGCTTTTCTTCCTCTACATCTGCAACATATGGAGATACAGTCACTAGAGAGAATGAATCATTCCCAAAATTGCATACCATAAAGATATAGGTAATTGCTTCAATTTCACTCCAATTTTTATTCCTCTTCCAATAATTCCATTTCCAATGCTTTCCCCTTGGTATTGATCTTCCCTTTTGATGATGTTTCCAAGGTCAGGACATGCTCCATAACTTCCTTTGGACCATTCATTTTCTGACTAACAATGTTTTTATGGATCAATTCACACAAAACTTGCACACTTTTGTTAGTCAAAATAGGAGTTACAAAATTATTTAGAACCTCAACTTTTTTGCAAGTACTCTCCTCAACTAGACAATCATAAGCATGGTAAATATTGAACTTTACCTCATTGTAGTTAACCCGCAAGGTTAACTCACCACACTATACATTTACTAATGTTCTTCCAATTGCTAGAAATGTCCTTTCAAGAATTAAAGGTACTTTATGATTTTCCTCCTGTCCAACACCATGAAATCCATTGGAAAGATGAACTTTACCACCTTTACCAACACATCTTCAATTAATCCCCTGGGATAGGTCAAAGACCTATCTACTAGTTGTAGTGTGATGGTCTTAGGCTTCACCTCTCCCAGTCCAAGTTTCCTAAAAATTGATAAAGGCATTAAATTAATAGATGCTCCTAAATCACATAATGCCTTATGAAAAGAGGAATTACCTATGGTACAAGGGATAGTAAAACTCATTGGGTCCTTCTGTTTTTGAGGGAGCTTCCTTTATAAATTTGCACTGCATTCCTCTTTCAACTTCGTCATCCCAAATTCCTCAAACTTATGCTTCTTAGACATGATCTCTTTCATGAACTTGGTGTGGTTGGTCATATACTCTAGCAAGAGGAATATTATTATGAATCTGTTTGAAAATTTTTAGAAACTTACTGAATTATTCATCTATCTTCTTTTTCTTGAATCATTGAGGGAATGGGAGTTTGGATTTTAGGACAGGAGGATTGTTAGTAAATGTGATCCTCTATAGTTGGTAATTGTAATGCCTGAGGCATTAAAATTAGGAAGTGTTGGGAAATATTGCTAAGGACATAATAAATATGGACAAATTTGAAAATTTTAAAGCTATTAAGCTTGGTACTTAAGTGCATGAGAAGAAAATTTTGAAGGTAAAGTGTAATTTGAGCATAGTGTATAAGAAAATGAAGTGGAAATGCTCTAGGGATCACTTGTACATAAATGTTGACATATATGATGGATGATTTTGTAAAAGTTATTAACATAAAAGTTATATCTCTTGAGATTATCTTTATAGTGAATCAAAAATCGCATAGATTGGATATCATAAGAGGAATGTAGAGCTAAAATACTACAACTAGCTCTAGAGCTATAAATTGGGTTCAAACACGGGTTGGAGTTGTGACTGTGGGGTGGAGCCAGTGGCATGGTGGCGTGATAGTGGGGTGGGCACCAATCCATGGCCGATGCCTATAAAAGTGCAATCCCTTTTTTTTATTCAAGCCATTCCATTTTTCTTTCCTCCATTCCATTTCTTCTTCCTTTCATACCCAAACCCTATTTAACCTCGTTCTTGCCATTTTAAACAAGAAATCACCTTGTTTAGGTGACCAATCATATGATCTTCCATATAAACCTAAGTTTCATCCATGAAAATGGTGGAAAAAAGAGAGAAATCAAGTTTCCTTCAAATTGAGTGAGCCACTTGAAGTGTTAAACTTGGATCCTCATCCATGGGAAGAAACCACACTTGGATTGCTCGGTAAGTCATCTCCCCCATACAAAAATTTGATTTTTCTAAGTTAGGGTTTTGTAATTTTTGTAATTAGTGGAATTAGAGGGAAGTTGTATGGTTTATGTTATATTAAACATGGGGGAAATGGTTTAAGAGGTTGATTATAGTGATTTAGGCATGAAAATCTATGATTTGGAAATTTTAGGGTTTCATGAACAACGGTAATTGGGGAAAATGATGAGAGTTTATTCTTACATTCATGGGGAACATAATTAATTAGTTAATTACAATATTTTGGAGCTTGATTGGGCATAAGACATGATGATTTATACATGTCAGGGTTTTGTGAATGTTGGAAATTTGGGAATATTATGAATTAGATGTACTTGCTATGGGGAAATGATTAATTAGATGTTTACAACTTTTTCGGGATGATTTAGGCTAACGAAATAGATTTTGGAACTATGCCCTAATTGTGGTTAAGAAGGGGCTTTTTGTATATTGGTTGTATAAGCTATGAACTGATTGAATTTAAAGCTTATTATTTATAAGTTGATTTAAATGATAATCATGTATATGTGAAGTAAATGTTGTAAGAAATGAAGGTTTCAATGATGCCCTATAGAGAAAACCCTAAATTAAGTAAAATTACATGTTTAATGTATTGCTTCCATAAGGGAAGTGATAGTCTAGAATTTGATATAATTGAGGCATTAACATGATGTATGAATACATGATTAGGAAGTACAATTTATTGAATTGATATGTTTAATTTTTTGAATGAATTGAATGGTGACCAATGTGATGTATATAGGACTATTAAATGGAATAGAAAGCTTGGAAGCAGTAATGGAATTCAAGTACTATAAGATAATTCTTCATGTGAGGTAAGTAGGCGCCCCTTATTCTATTGATGAATGTATGGATGGGGATATGAAATATTCCATTTGGTTGACTCCAGGCATGTTTGTTTTGGATTGGGGATAGTGGATATCCCATATTGGATTGTAGATTTACATTTGATTGAATTGTTAGTTATGTAAAACTTTGAGATATTAAGTATTCCTTAGATTGCAATGATTGACCTTTATATATGATGACATTATTCGTGTATGGATGTCTAAACAAGAGAGATATAGAATATTTTGCCCTTATTCACGCCTTCTTATTTAAACTTTTAGTTGGTAAGTAAAGCAGGGAGCCAAGGAAGATAGTAATTATGTTTATATGATAGAATTAGGATTGGAATCCCATTGCATGTGTATTATTATAATTAATAATTTCAGTTATTGTATAATGATAAATGAAGTATGTAAATGATATGTATGGAATTGTAGTGGCATGTCAGATTAGTATTATGGATGAATTGCATATTAAGTTAACAGATTTATTGCCATCATGATTTCACCTAGATCTTGGGTTGTGGGATTGTAAGTGTAATTCATTATTTTATTTCGAATCAATGTATATTATGGTGTGTAGCATGCTTGTATAGGTTTGGACAACCCCATTTTTAGGGGAAGCTTTGTCCAATTTCTTGTAGAAAGTAGACCATTTAGAAAATGGGACCCAACCACCCCATCCTAAAAGTGGTCAAATCCTAGTGAAGTATAATACAAAATGGTAGGTCATGCCTAGAAAAGTAGGGCATGACAAAATGGTATCAGAGCTTACTACTTATCTATGTGATAAGTCCCAGGCACTAAGTAATAAGTATTGCTACTCTGTGTGATAGTAGTAAATTCTCATGATGGCGATAGAGTATTAGAGATAGGAAATGACATGCTATAGGAACTTGTAAGAACATTGAGTTATAGAATAATTTGAGGGCGTGAATATGGAAATAGAGGGCAGGTAAATGATAGTGGGTTAGTATTATATGATGAATTCATATGACTATGTATGATGGATATCCATATGGAATGAACATGAATGATAATTGTGAATTAATAATTATGATTTGATATTACATTGTGCAGTGGATAAGATTTGAAATGAAAGTGACAGTGCTATGATATAATAATTGTAATTTTAGAATAGCATATACTTCCTATATTCAAAATAGCACAAGGAAGTGTGAGGATGTCTATATGTACACCATATCTAAATGTATAAATGTTATGTTTACGATGTATTTGGAATTAGAAATTAGAAAACTGTAAAGTGTCATGAATAAACATTGAAAACTAAATTCACTTTGATTTGTTATTTGATTTATGACGAAATCCTTGGATTCCTGTGATTAAATTAATTGTATGAACCTTGTTGACTATTTGATTATTTGGATCATACATGGCATGTTGTGAAGAATGATATGCTTATACATGATTGAATAACTTACTTCTGAACTTGTTGATTGGGATGGGCATGTGTGCCATGATTGTATTGTTTGACATGGAATTTCTATATGATTGAATTAAGTTTTTTTGATTGTTAATCTGATTAATGGACTTATGTATTTTTTCCCCTCTGAATGATTGACACTAGATTGTGTTATGATTTTAAGTTGTTTTAGTTGATGCAATTAATAACGTAATTGAAAAATGGAAAATTTTGTATACATGGGCTGTTGGAATTTATATTATTGATATTTTCTTGCATTCCATCAAAATTACAATTGAATTTTGTGCTGGAAATGTATTATATAAGAAGAGACTATGGGGATGCTTGGAAGGTTAGTGATGGTATAATAGTATGATGGAAGTCCATGTATGGAATTATGTTAAGTTTGATTTAAACTTGTAAGGCATGCTTGGATTATGATTGAGAATTAGATGCATACTTAATTTGGATTTGGGTATAGGTATCATCTGTATAAATTGAGATTGTAATATCCTCAGAATACCATTTGTTGAAATTTGGATTGAATGCTATCAAAATATCATGTATATGTATTTGGGTTTGTTTACCTTTTTGAGAATCAGAGATTTGGGCTGCTTGATTGATATATGCCTAGGCTTGGTTATTTAAGTGAGATTTGAATATGTGATTATGCGATTAGTAATTACATATTAGCTATTTGACTGAGGCTTCACTTTGAATGCCTCTTGGAATATGATTGATATGTGTTTGAGGCTTGGATGCATGTCTGAGGTACATGCTTAAATTTGAATGCCTCTTAAAACAAGATTGATATGTATTTGAAATTTAGATGATTGCCAGCATATGATCGTTATGTATTAAGGTTTGGATACTTATTGGGTTGGTTCATTTAGTTATTTGTGATCTCGCCCCTCTCTAGGCTTTATTTATTTATGATACCACCTATGATGATGAAGAGGTCTGATCAGCTTATTATGTGGACTCCTTTGCTTATTTAGTAGGTGTGAAAGGAGAATCTATGATCCCTTGGTTGTAGTGATGCTAGATACTAGAGATGGCATTGATTATGTTGTCATGGAATTGGTAACATCGTAGCCGGGATTGTAAGGATGGACCGAATCACACCAACGTTGTAAGTTAGTTGAGTCCACTTGATGATGGTTGCCACTTGATTGTGGTTCAGATCACCTTACATGATGGTGATTACTTATTGCAACTTACTAAATTGTTTATCTATGTCTTCAAACTCAAGAAAGCTCTCTATGGTTTAAAATAGGCTCCTAGAGCCTGGTATAAAATGCTAAGCAAATTCCTAATTGAGAAAGGTTTTTCAAGGGGTAAAGCTAATACCACACTCTTCATTAAGCATGCAATGAATGATATCCTTATAGTTCAAATTGATATTGATGATATAGTATTTGGTGCAACTAATGAATATCTTTGCTAAGAATTCTCCAAGAAAATGCAGGGTGAATTCCAAATGAGTTTGATGGAAGAACTTAACTTCTTTCTGGGACTGAAAGTCAAGTAGATGAAAGAAGGAATTTTCATCCATCAAGAAAAGTACACAAAATAACTATTGAAGAAATTCAACATTGAAGATGGTAAAAGATATAGAACACCAATAAGCACATTAATAAAGTTGGACAAGGATAAAAGAGGTAAATTTATTTACATTAAACCTTATAGGAGCAAGATAGGATTTTTATTATACCTAACTGCCAGTAGACTAGACCTAACGTTTATTTTCTGCATGTGTACTAGATTCCAGCTAGATCCTAGAGAGTCGCATTGTATCACCTAGGGTGCTAAAAAGGGGATAGTTTTTGAAAATTTTACTTAAATTGTCATTTGGGGATAAATGTATGTGATATCATCAAAATTTAACATGAATAATGGGAAATATATGAATAAGAAGGACTAAGGGTTTTGATAATTGGCTATGGGGTAATTTCATATGAAGTACACTACACTTGGGTTAATTGTTATTATGCAAAGTGTATATGAATGATTTCACAAGTTGATTGATTTTTACTTATTTAGGATAGATTATTGAAATTTTAATGACATATTATGTCAAAATTATTGATTAAGTGCATGGGGAAAAGAAATAAGGTTAAAAGGTTGAGAAAAAATGAAGAAAATAGGGTGAACAAGGCATTTAACAGAGTAAGCACTGCAGCATCTGGGTGAGAGTTGCACCATTAGGCAATGGGCAAGTGTGAACACCATGGCATTTGAGTAAGCGCTATGGCATTTGGTGTCTAGCAAGCGAGCATCATGCCAGACCATAAAAAGTCAAACTTTTTAAAGGGCGTACAGCCCATTTTTTTTCATTTGTCAAAACCCTTTCTTCCCCAAACCTAGCCCTTTCTTCCTAGCCTTATTTTCCCATGTTTTTGATCATTCCAACTAAAGATTTTTTCCTTTTATGTGTGAAAAACCCATTTCCATAGATTTAACCCCAAACCCATTCATTTGAATAGTGGAAATGGAAGAATATTCAGATTTCTTGCAAATGGAAGTTTTGGGCTTTGATTCTTGCCCAAAGATGAAAGCTATGCTGGATTCCATGGTAAATCACTTTTCCCCATCCAAATTTGGATTTATGTAAACTAAGGTTTTGGGAATTATGGAATTTTGGTGAAAATGATGGATTTTAATGTTAAAATCATGGGGAAACCATTTTTTTCTTGCTTAACGATGCTTTCAAACTTAATCATTCCTGAGAATTTAGGTCTTCATTAAATTAGGGTTTTATGCTAACTATGAACAGTGGATTTTGGGAACATGAATAGTGATTTTGCCCTAATTTCATAACTTATGAGCAATAATCATGGGGGAATTGATTAAGGCATGAATTAGATTATTTTTGAACTTGATTGGGTATAAAATAGATGATTCACATTGGTTAGGGTTTTGTGAATGTTGTTAATTGGGGAAGATTTATGATCTAGATGTAATTGTAATGGGAAAATGCTTAATTAGTTGATTATGAGGTTTTTGGAATGATTTAAGCATAAGAAACCATACACTTACAAAGTATTAGTACATGTTTATTGAAATGCTTCAGTGAGAAAATTTTCTAGGTATTACATTAGAATGCTAGTGAATTGGGATGTACTTAGAGTTTAATTGGCATGTTGCAATGGTTACCTAGATGTTGTATATTGGTGAGTATGCAATTATGTATTTGGAAAGTATATGGGTTTATCAATAAATCAATCATAGTATGTAATTCATTGGTTTGAAATGAATCAGCTTGAGTTATGTTTATAAATGAATGGGATTATTAATTTATATAGGATCATCAGAGAAGGATGAAAAGTCATGGAGCTTGAGGAGAGTATGGTGATTCATTAGTAGGTAAGTAAGCCCTTTTTTTTTTGGATGACTGAATGGGAATATGAAATATCTCATTTGTTTATCTCTGGGCTTGTATGTTTTGGTTAGGGATAGTAGATATCCCATCTTTGTTTAAAATTGATATTAATTTGTTTGTTAGGGATAATGGGTATCCCTTGGATTGAAATGGTGTTCTGTTATGTTAAGATTATGTGATTGTTGGAGATAATTTTATTTCTATACTTAAGTTAATGAAGTTTCATATGAATGCCTGATTGGATGGGGATAGAGAGTATCCCCTAATTTTGTTTATGAATGAATGTGTATATTATAAGATGATGAATAATGTTGTATTTTGTGATGTTGAGAATTTATTGACTGGAATGGAAAGAATATTGTATTACATGTTAAAGTTGGGCTTGATTTTACATGTTTTGATTGTGATTATATTATGTTCTTAATTATTGATTATTGCTATTTTAATATGCATACTTACTGTATTGGCCGGACTCACACTTCTTATTTAAATTTTTACTGGACAGGTCATGAAAGGGAGCTATGGAAGATGTCAATTGAGTTTGTGGTATTTATTGTATTTGGTAGAAATTGGAATTTGTATTCATTTATAATTGTAATAATTTAAGTGGAAATGTATTTTGCTATGTAAAAGAGAATGACATGTCATAATAGTGAAATTGTGTATGAAATGGAAATAAAGTATGTTATTGTTATCATGGGGTGACACAAGTTCTTGGTTGTGGGTAGGTTGGGATAATTTAATGATTTACGATTTGATTTATATTTATTGGAATTTTAGTTGATTAGAAATTATGAGTTTGGATTTTAGATGTTGATCTAAATGATTGTATATCAGGTTTTGAATATTGAAAATACAGGGTAGACTCTGCAAAATTTTTGGCAAAAATTCAATTAAATTTTGGAAAATTGGAGGGGAAATAGTGGAAAGTATAGGTGAAATAGAATGGGATTTGAGTACCCCCACCCTAAAAGTGAGGGAATTACAGTGAAAATAAAGGGAAATGATCAAGGTCATGCCTCAGATGGCAGGGCGTGACACACATCAAATCCTTAGATATCTTTTAGACACTCTAAACCTCGGTTTGTAGTATCCAAAAGGTTCATAATTTGAATTGATTGGGTACTCAGATGCAGATTTTGCTGGATATAAGGTAGATAGAAAGAGTACCTTATGAAATTATCAATTTCATAGAAGCATGGTTATATCATGGTTCTCTAAGAAATAAATATTTGTTGTATTATTAACTACTTAGGCTGAATATGTAGGTGCAAGTAGTTGCTGTGCTCAGATTTTATGGATGAAATAACAATTAGTTGATTTTGGTTTGAAATATATTGATACACCCATCAGATATAATAATACTAGTGCCAAAAGTCTGATAAAGAATCCAATGTTCCATTCCAAAACTAAGCATATAGAGATTAGAAATCATTTCATTAGAGATTATGTTCAAAATCATGATATCTACATAGAGTTTGTACCAACCGAAGGTCAATTAGTAGATATTTTCATAATGCCACTTCCAGAGGTAATATTTTGCAAAATTAGAAGAGAACTCGACATATTAGATCCATTTGCATAAATTGCATATTACATGATTTAATTGTCTTTACATGAATGTGACATTTATATCTTTTAGAATGTTTCTAAAGTATCTCAGAAACTCTGATAAAGTCTTAGAGTCTTTTCTGCACTTTAAATTCCTCATAACTTTTGATGTTATTAGCTCAAAAATTTTCAAGCACATCAGCAAGTATTAGCCTTTTTTATTATGATTAAAAGGGGAAAAATATTCGAGTATTTAGTGCACCCATTCAAGAGAAATATTAGACTAACTTAGTACACCCATTCAATGGAAGCCTCACTAAGTTAGTAGAAGCACTAAATATTAAACAAGCATTTATTAAACATGCATTTAGCCAATTTAAATTTCTCAATTACATATTTTATGAAATCTTTATCACTTGAATGTTTTATCATCATCAAAAATGGGGAGAATGTTGAGTCCAAGGCAGTCTTTGTAACACCCATGTGTTTGGACACCCAAAAATGAGGGAGGAAAAATTTTGCTTTGTTACGTATAAGAATAATTCAATTGTGAAATTATAACCCAAGTTGTTATGTAATGAGGGTGATTAAGAGTCCTTTTGTTTGGACATGATCTTGAGATATTTGAGGATAATGATAGTGCATATTTGTGAAAAAAGGCGTGACAAAAACAAAGGAGAAATGGACAAAAACCAAAGGAGCACAAGAGTATGTTAAGAAAATGCTGAATTTGGGAAAAGGGGTTATTTGTGATCAAATGTTGACATAGATAATGGAATACTTTGAAAATGTGTAAACATAATGCAATATATCTTGAAATTATCTTTCTAACTCATCAAAAATTATTTGATTTTGATATCGGATGCGAAAGTTATGATCAATGCACCAAAATTGTTGAATTATGGGTAAAAAGTACTAAATTATCAAATTGGGTCAGTGTATTTAAATGTTTAACATATATAGGGGCTAACTTAGAAAATGTAATTAACATGAAATTTGTATCCCTAGAAATTATCTGTCTAATGGAATAAGAATCACTCAATTTGGAGTTTGTATGAGAAAGTTAAGGCCAACGCACTGAAACTATTTCTGGCAAACAGTATGGGCAAGTGGCTGCAGTTAGATCCGAGGCCATGAAATTTTCAGCCTAGTGGTAGGCAATACCACAAGAGGTTATGGTAGTATGGCAAGCAATTTTTGTATTATGGTGGCCTAACTGTTTAAGGTTGATTCTATTTTGTTTCAGCCCAAAACTGTTCCATTTCTTCTCCCTCATGCCCTAGCTTTACCCTAGCCCCGTTACACTCAATTTCTTGCCATTTTAGCTAGGAAATCATCTTGTGTTGCTATCTAGTCACTTGATCTTGCCTCTAAACCCAAGGTTTATCCATTTGAACCTTGGACAATAGAAGAAAATCATTTTTATTGCAAATAGAGGGAGATAATGGAAGCCTTTAGCTTAGATTCTCGACCATGGGAAGAAGCAACGCTTGGAAATCATGGTGAGTCACCTTCCTCCCACCAAATTTATGATTTTTGGCTTAGTTATAGTTTCGGGAAATTTGTGAATAGTGGTTTTGGGGCTAAATGAGAGAAATTAATGTGAGAATCATGGGGAAAATGATTGAATTATGAAGTATAGTGTTTTGAAATTAACTTGGGCCTAAGAATCAAGATTTCATTCTAAGCTAAGGTTTGAGAATAGTGAAATTTGGGGGTTTTATGTGTTATGTGTAATTGTCATGAGGAAATTGAGTAAAACCTAGAATATAGTGGTTTAAGATTTGTTTAAAGGCAAAAAAGCCGAGTTTGGGCTATGATCTAAGTTGAGGTTGGAAAAAGGGCTGCTATGCATAAAGTGTTTAAACAAAGAATCAATTCAATAAAGGACTTAATCTAATTGGTTCCATGATTATTAAGTTGATAATCATGTTGTGTGATGAGTATGTATAATGTGAAAAGGAACTCCCTGAGATTTCATCCTAAGCTAAGGTTTGAGAATAGTAAAATTTGGGGGTCTTATGTTTTATGTGTAATTGTCATGAGGAAATTGATTAAAACCTAGAATATAGTGGTTTAAGATTTGTTTAAAGGCAAAAAAGCCAAGTTTGGGCTATGATCTAAGTTGAGGTTGGAAAAAGGGCTGCTATGCATAAAGTGTTTAAACAAAGAATCAATTCAATGGAGGACTTAATCTAATTGGTTCCATGATTATTAAGTTGATAATCATGTTGTGTGATGAGTATGTATAATGAGAAAGGGAACTCCCATTAACACTTTCTAAAATGATATCATTTAAATTATGGACATGGAAAATATTAGATGTGTTGGTATAAATGCATGGTTTTGATGACAAACAAAACTTGATTAAAGATTATGTACTCATGGTTATTGCTAACATTTTAGCTTGTAGAATCAAGTGATAGGTCTTACAAAAAATAAGCATAGAAAATATATTCCAAGGCGTCAAGGCTTGGGCGAGTAAAGAAGCAAAAGATGAAGTGTCATTATAGACAAAGCACAAATGAAAAGGATTTAGCTATTTCCATTCATCTGTTGAAGTAGAAGATTATATTTGATGGATGCAAAGTAGTTTGTATACAACAGACTTCATCTATCACAAGCAAGCCACAATTGAGCCAATGGTCATTTGTTGGTAACAAAAAAAGATAGAGAAATAAAGATCCTCTAGCAGGAGTAGTGAAAGGTCACATGGCAGAGTAAAAACTTTGTCTATCATAAGCAAGCTAATGATCATCTACTGTTAATAGACAAAGTGGAGAAATGAAGGTCGTATGGTAAAAATTTCATCTAGTGGAGCAATGACGTTTATCTGCTCAACTAAGCTCATCTATTATCTATAACAAACAACCTAACAGATGAAGTCGTGAAGAAAATTCATCTGCACCTAAATGCTTAGTTTTTCACTTATAGCAAACAACCCATCAGACGAAGCAATAAAGAAAACTTGTCTGCACTCCAACAATTCATCTGCATCTATCTATTACTTACAATAAACAACCCATCAGATGATGTGATGAAATAATATCTCCATGATTCATCTGCTACTTACGAAAGACAAACCAGAAGATGAAGGAACTTTGTCTTATGAATAGCTGGACATATACTTCATCTATCATAAGTAAAAGATGAGCAATGGTCAAGCCTAATTGTTGGTCTTCGTTCAACATTAATATCGCCCTTTCCATATTGATGAAAGAGTCAGCCATTGCAGCAATACCTTGACCAAAGCTTATTAAGAAATTAAAAATCATCTTCTCAGCACTAGAGGCATTTTAACAGATGAGGATTAAGCAGAAGTTAGATAATTCAAATAAGCTAATTAGAATGGTCTTCTGTCATTAATGGAGCTCACCTACCACTAACTAATAGAATTCAAATCAGCTATAAATGAAGCATCATTAGACTAGGAGGAAGTAACAAAGTATCAAGAAAATCATTCAAAAATACTTTTGAAAGCATTTACTGATCTGAGCTAAACCTTCTGCTATTCTTCAAGAATCAAGAGCCTTGTACTCAAACCTTCCTCAACTCTTTTTGAAGGCTCCCAACCAACCTTTGAGAAGATCATTTACTTCTACATTCAATATTCAGATTTCTTCCCCTACGCTTACTCAGAAATACCTGTGCTTTAATTTCTAATATTCATGCTCTGTAAATTCCTTGAGCTAGTGGTTGAGGCTAGACTCAAGAAGTGCTATGACTATCTGAGTGCAGACAAGAGCTATTTGTTCATGCCCCCTAGAGCTGAAATATAGAAGAGTGCTGGGAGCACTATTCATATGCCCCCCTAAAGCTAGAATTTAGAAGAGTACTGGGAGCATCGTGTTTAAGCCCCCTAGAGCTAGAATTTAGAAGAGCGCTAGAAGCACTATTGTATTTCTACTATTGGGAATAGTGAAACCCAAGACACTAAGAGAAAAGTGTCCTTAGAAGATTGGAGTAGATTGTTTACTTAAACCATTATAAAAATCCTTGTGTCTTATTTCCTTATGCATTAGTTTATTGAGTGATTGATTGCTAGAAAGATGATTAATCCTAAAGGGTTAAGTAGTAATTTTTAAGTATTCAAGTCACATCTCCCCTCTTAGATTTTTGCCTAATCTTAGGGACCAACAAGTAGTATTAGAGCAAACTACTTAAACACTTGTAGCAATCTAATGACAAATCTGTCATCCTCATTTCAGATATTCATCGAAAAGCAATCTTCTACCCAGCCACCCCTATTTGATGGAACTAACTTCGCTTACTGGAACTCGAGGATGAAGTAATTCATTAGAGCTAATGATATGGAGTCTTGGAAGGCAATTAAAGTTGGAATCACTCTTCCCACTACTGAAGTAGATGCATGGACCAAAGAGGAAGTAACCTAAGTCTAAAATAATGTAAAGGCTATGAACTCCTTATTTTGTGCACTATCTTTTTCTAAGTTTGATAAAGTATCCTTTTGCACTACTGCAAAAAGTATCTAGGATAAATTAGTGTTTATTTATAAAGGATCCTCACAAGTCAAGGGAACTAGAAAAAATATGTTGATAGGAGAATTAGAAAACTTTATGATGAAAGAAGGAGAAAGTATATCAGAAATGTATGTTTATTTTTCTGAAGTTACCAATGCTTTGAAATGTTTGGAAAGAGAAGTCACAAACTCTAAACAGGTGATGAAGATACTGATGAGTGGATTTCATTCACTCATAAGATACGTTTTTATACTTAGATATTTGTTGTTCTTATGCAATTGTGTTATGTTTTTGACACTTATGATGTGTGTTTTTCAATTAGGTGTTCAAACATGGGAAGCGGCAGAGAAGGAGAAAATTAGGACTCAAAAGACATGGCATTTGGGCATGAAACAAAGAGAATGGAGGCAGCAGCACCTAAGCCGCGGCCTGGCT